>JAJMHJ010000018.1:114417-298624 GCA_030583035.1 Yamadazyma taylorii | reverse complement strand
GTGGTAGTGGTAGTGGTAGTGGTAGTGGTAGTGGTAGTGGTAGTGGTAGTGGTGGTGGTAGTGGTAGTGGTAGTGGTAGTGGTAGTGGTAGTGGTAGTGGTAGTGGTAGTGGTAGTGGTAGTGGTAGTGGTAGTGGTAGTGGTAGTGGTAGTGGTAGTGGTAGTGGTAGTGGTAGTGGTAGTGGTAGTGGTAGTGGTAGTGCCAGAGATGTCGAGCAAGCCTGTGACAGCCATCGGAAAAAGACAGCAAACGGCCAGCCGACCTCAGAGTTAACCCGAGGGAATACAGGGAACAACGGCGGACCACCCACCAGCTGATAACGTCTGGTCATTTTCTAGTACCTGCCTTGTCACCACCTTATACCTACCTTGTCACCACCTTACCCACCCTCGTACCCACTTTATACCTCCCTTGTACCCCCTTGTACCCCCTTGTACCCACCTAACCCCCCTTGTCACCACCCTACCCTTCCCTTATCTAATGACCCAGACCAAATGTCCACCGTTCCCGGCTGCAATCATTCCCTCGCGATCTTTCCCGATCAACTTTCTTTTCCTTCTTTCTTTTTGTCATTTGTAAATGCGACTCTCATCTCTATAAAAACCATTTTTCACGTCCCATTTAAAAGCCACAACCACAATACACCCCCATATTCTTGAACTAAACCATGAAGTTATTTGAAAGTGAACACGATTTCCATTATCCATGGGATCAAGTAACCGCTGCTAATTGGCAAAAATACCCTAACGAATTATCCACCCATGTCATGTCAGTTGATATCTTAAATCGTACTATTGACCCTAAAAATCAAATCTTAAGAACCGAAAGATTAATTGGCTGTAAACAACCCATCCCCAAATGGATTTCTGCTATGGTTGGTGGACAAGATTTATCATACGTACGAGAAATTAGTGAAGTTGACTTGATCAACAAAACCTTGATCATGAAGAGTACAAATTTAACCATGAATCATTTATTACAAGTTAATGAAACTGTCATTTATAAACCCGATGAAAATTATCCTTCCACCAGTACAAATTTCATTCAAAGAGCTGAAATCACTGCATTCACTTCGTTTTCAAGACTTTGTGATAAAATTGAAGATTGGTCAATTGAAAGATTTGGTCAAAATGCTAAAGTTGGGAAGAAAGCTTTTGAGTTGGTGTTGGATTCTCTTACTAATAAATGGAATGATTCTGGGTTATTTGTATCAGACATGAGCAATTCTTTAATTAAAGATATTAATGATGTTACTGATAAGACATCAAGTGTATTACAAGAGGTTTCTAAATTACGTCATATGTTTAAACAAGATGAGAATTAATTACAGTTTTCATTATTGCATGTTCAATTCTTTTTCATATTTTTGGGTATAGATAAGTCATGTATATAGACAATAAATCAATTATAGTAGTAGAAACAGTAGGAGAAACAGTACAATAGTACCACCGGTACATTATTACCCACTCCTCTAATGGTCTCTCATTCTTCTCACCCATTTCCTTATCTCCACGCGAACTGAAAAATTTCTACTTCATGGATTCTTCAATACTTCAAAAACAAGAGAGAATCTTGTTTGAATTAAGACTTATTTTACTGACTTGCCAAAGTATAGATTCTAATATCATTGAATCAATAGATTTAATAGCCAACGGATCCTTACTGACTCCTTATAACACCGTGGTTCAAGAAAATATCGACACGTTGAAACAGATCTTACAATTACTCGAAAGCTTGTAATTGATTTAATTCTTAACTGATCACCCACCCCCTGATCATAACCCAATCTTATTGAATTGACTCCATTAATTCATCTCAAGCTTTCCAAAACTGTCCGTTCTAACTTTTTCCGGGAAACTTCTGGCTGGGAAAGGATTTGAACAATCACTAGAAACAGTCAATTTGAACCAAGACGCGTTTTAGACCTTTGTACTTAAACTCTTTAATTGACATTCAACATGGACCAGAAACAGTCACAATTAGTTGAAAAGTATCAGGAATCATATCTCAATCGAAATGGACGTGATGACGATATCGAAGATGATGACATCATTGATGAAGATGAATTACTAGAATCTTTAGATAATGATGATTCAGTTTTAAGTCAATACAGAGAAGCTAGAATCCAACAACTCACAAAAGAATTCAGAAAAATCGATAATTCCAGTAACAATGATCCAAATTTAGGAAAGATTACTGACATCACCGACGAAAAATTATTAATGGATTTAGTTAATAAGGCTCCAGTTTCAATAGTTCATTTTTATCAACCCCATTTTGATAAATGTAAGAGAATGACTCAAAAGTTACAAATATTGGCTGAAAAGCATTTGCCGGTGAAGGTAATTTCTATCAAGGCCGAATTGGCTCCATTTCTTGTCACAAAGTTAAAAATCAAAGCATTACCATTTGTAGTGATTTATAGTAATGGGAAAGAAATTGATCGATTGGTAGGATTTGAAAAACTAGGAAATGATCCAAATGACTTTAGTTATGGGGCTCTAGAGTCTTTGTTGTATAAGTATCGGTTGATCAACCGGAATGCTGTCAACTTGAAGCCCTCTAGAATTAATGATAATAATAAAACTAATAATAATGATGATGATGATGAAAGTGATTTAGATATCTGATCTAATTTCTTTGAGAGGAAGTGTGAAGGCAAGTGGGGTTAAGTAGTCTACTTGGCTATAATTTACATGTAAATGCTTTAAATATAATTAGTAAATAGTGACGTAGTGTAAGTGTAGGGTTTAATTTACGATTCGTTGAATGATTTATGGGGTCAATTGAGTCAATTGATGGAAAATGGGGGATATTACTTTGGACACTGGGTTCATAGAATTGTGAGTTAGTGGCGTTGGGGTAGCCATAGATACGATACCTGTTGTATAAGACTTTATCTCCTAACATGGTGGTGATGGAAGTAGGAGGGAAAGTGTAAGTGTATATTGATTGTAATAATAGTTGCAAATGAGAGAGTGAGACATTGTGAGAGTGAGACTGTGAGTGAGACTGTGAGTGAGACTGTGAGTGAGGGTGTATAACCTCGTTCACGTGCCCATGCTCAAAATTCCCAACCGTGACTGCTCTTTCCTCACACCAACCCAGCCCACACACGACTGTGCGATGAGAAGTTGAAAAATTCAAATGGCAAAGTTTTCAGAAATTTTTCTCTTCTTCATCAACCAGGTAAGAAAGAAGCATTTAATTGCAGACGAACCAAGATGCAAATTTTCGTTAAAACCTTAACTGGTAAAACCATTACCTTAGAAGTGGAATCTTCCGATACCATTGATAATGTTAAATCCAAAATTCAAGACAAAGAAGGTATTCCACCAGATCAACAAAGATTAATCTTTGCTGGTAAACAATTAGAAGATGGAAGAACTTTAGCCGATTACAACATCCAAAAAGAATCCACTCTTCACTTGGTGTTAAGATTAAGAGGAGGTGGTAAAAAAAGAAAGAAGAAGGTCTACACCACCCCAAAAAAAATTAAACACAAACATAGAAAAAACAAATTAGCTGTCTTAACTTACTATAAAGTTGATGATGAAGGAAAAGTTGAAAGATTAAGAAGAGAATGTCCATCCCAAACTTGTGGTGCTGGTATTTTCATGGCTAATATGGGTGATAGACAATACTGTGGTAAATGTCACACCACCTTTAAATTAAAATAATTCTAAGTGGAGTGTATAATTAATAAACGCATTTAGGGTTAGATTTGTCTCTTGTAGGATTGGAGCTTGGGGATGGTGGTGTCTGGTACTGGCTGGTACTGGGGATGGTGGTGTCTAGCACTGGCTGGTACTAGCACTGACAGGTACTGGGTATGGTGGTATCTAGCACTGACCTGGCTATGGTATATGTGAGTGACTACAGTACCATTTATCTCAGTACCATTTATCTCAGTACCATTTATCTCATAGTACCATTTATCTTATAGTACCATTTATCTCTCATAGTACCATACTATTCTATCTCAGTACCTTAGTACCATACTATTCTATCTCAGTACCTTAGTACCATTTATCTACCACCTCCATCATTAAGGTACTCGCACGCCCTTCGCGTACTGTTTGTTGATTCAGATATTCTACCCAAATCATCCCCAATCTCACACCTTACTCACTCCCAATCCTCAAACTAACCTTCACCCACAAGCTCATCCCACAATATAATGCATCATGAGCTTCTCCATATATGATCTAGATGATGAAATAAGAGAACTCCTCAAGCTAGATAACTTCCTTGGTGGATTGAACGTCAACCAATTCATCGAAGAATTAAGTAAAGATCATTTTTTAAAAGGAGCCGAAGTAAATAAACTAGAATACTTAGATCCCAAGCCTTATATTCGAACATTTGAATCAACCTTAAGAGAATTAAAACAGTTGTCTACTGAAGCTGAATCTCAAAAACACCATTTGTCTAAACAAGTAGAAGATTATGAACTTAAACATAGTTATAATGTATTAGAATTAAGTGATCAAATAGAACAAATCACCAAACAATTCAGTCATCTAGACCATCGAATTAGTGATGTATCAGTCCAAATAGATCCATTGAATAATGCTCTTAATAAAATCACCAATTCCCGTGATGTATCAATTGAAACCATTTTTCTAATTCGAGCATATCATGGATTTTTCACCAAAGAAAAATATGATCCATTGGATAATTTAAGAACCAGTAAGAAATATGATGATAAAGTTAAATGTGCTAAGACCATTAATAATTTGCTAATTTTAGCTAAAAAAATCGAAACCTCAGAAATTTCTAAAACTATTCAATGTGTTAAATCAATTGAAAAATTTAGTGAAATTATGGAGCAAGATTTTTTAAACAAATTTGAAATTGCATTAGAAAATGATGAATTTGAAATCATGAAAGAAATCTCTAATGTATTGATTCAATTTAATGGTGGAACCAATTGTATTCAAACATTTGTCAATAAAAATGATTTTTTAAAAGAGTTTAATAATGATGAATATTTATCCAAATCTATATTAGATGATGAACTCATTTGGAATAATTTATCTAATCCAGATTTTATAGACCCAATCCATGATGAACAAATGGAAGATTTATTAAATCATTTAAAAGTTACTATTAAGGGAGAGGCTAGAATTGTTAGTCAAGTATTTGAAACTCCTACCCCGGTATTAAAAATCTTTATTCAAAGAATGTATGCTCAATTAATTCAAAATAAAGTTCATACTACATTACATTATTCATTATCTGTTACTTCATTAGCTCATGTGAGAATCTTACAATCATTATATCAATTAATTAATGATTTTACTAAAGATTTAAAGGAATTCTTCAGTACTAATGAACTTGATCATGAGAATGAATTATCAAATATTTTAGATCAATCATTTGATGATTTATTTATGGAATTTACTACCGAAAATATTTATTTTGATCGAGAAAAGAAAAATTTGGAATCATTAATTTATAACATTGTCTCAAAATTTAATTCATATAATGAAAGGGCTTTAACTAATAAATCATTATCAATTACCATAGAAAATTTAAATAAATATGATTATCAACATAATCATCAAACTGATTCAAATAGTCAATTATTTTCCTCATTATCATTATCACAAGATCGGTTTGGATTTTTAATGTCAGAGAAAAAACGATTAAATCAATTTAAAGATTTTATGAAATCTCATATTAATGATATAAGAAATCGAAATTCAATTGAATTAGATGATCAAGAAGATCGGAAAAAATTTCATAATTGTTTAAATTTCCCCATTGTTGAAACCGTCATTAGGACTATTATTGAATCTATTGCTAGAGTTTTAGAATTAGAACCTAATAAATCCCCAGAATATGCATTGGAAATTTTGGAAATCTTATTATTTGATTTTGGGAAATTATATATCGAAGGAGGATTAGAAATTATTTATGATGAGTTAAAACAAGAACAAGTTTCTTCTAAAATTAATTCAGCACAATCAGTTAATTTTTCATATTTGAATAATTTCCAATTAATCAATAATATTTTATTTTTAATGTCTAATTGTATTAAAAAAATCATAATTCCTTGTGCCGTTAATAATCCAACCGTTAGAAATAGAATGATCAATTTAACTAATAGTTATATTCAAAGATGTGAATTATCAATTAATATCATTTTAAATGATACCATTCAATTGATTTCGGATAAACTTGTATATTATTTATCCAAACAGAAAAAGAAGGATTTTGTGACTGATAACATAACTGAATATGATACTGAAGCTTGTGAATTAACTTCAGAATTCATTGGACTGATTCATGACAATTTGAATAAATGTTTAGATAATAATAATTTATTAAATGTGTTGAAAAAAATTGGCATGAATTTCTTGCAATTATTATTGGATCATTTTAAAAAATTTTCGGTTAATTCCACCGGTGGGATTATATTAACTAGAGATGTGATAAGATATCAATCGGTTATTGATAGTTGGGAAATTATAGAATTATCAGAAAACTTCCAAATATTAAAAGAAATTGGTAATTTATTTACAGTCCATCCAAATTTAATTAATTCATTAGTTGCTGAAGGTCAATTAGCTAACTTAAAGCCTTTTACTATAAGACAATATATTTCAAAGAGAACTGATTTTAATCCTAGTTATTTAGAACGACTTTTCAGTTTCAAGTGAACGGAGTTGTACATTAGATAAAATAATAGTAACTTGCAAGGATAATATATACTATGGCAATCATTGCTAATACTAACACCATAAACCCTTGAGGATTCCTTTGTCTATAATTAATGGTATCTTGAATTTTAGCAGTTGAAGTGAAAAATGGTAACGATACCTCTGTTTTAAATGTTCTGGTTAAATAAATCAGGACCTTATCAACCCATTCAGGAATCATAAAATTAATTCCTAATATAAATATACTTATTATTAACCAAATTATATACAAATTTAATCCAAAATATGGACTTGGTAAATAACACATTTCTGTTTGAAAAGTTGACGGTGGTACCGTTGATGATGATGAATCCATTGGATTAGTTAATGATAATAATTGTATAGCTGGATATTTAATTCCTGCTGTCATTGATGCTGATTTCACCGTTACTTCTCTAGCTATAGATCCATCTTTTAATCGATGATTAACATCACAATAATCATGATCATCCCCACTGAAAATCATCACAGGCCTTATAGTCTCTAACATCAGTGATGATATATCATCTAATATCACTGTCTGATATTGTTTCCCCTTTTGTATAGGAAATAAATTATTGGATTCTCTTAATGGTCCACATAATTGTCTATCATTATGACGATATAATGGCACATGTGTCAACAAAATCCTGGGCAATTTCTCATCAATTAATCCATTATTAATGTCATCAAGAAATTGTTGAGGTTCTTGTTTAATATTGGCATCTTCTGATGATAAGGAAATAGAATCAACCCATATAATGGTATGATTACCTAATTCAATAAAATCATTAGGATTACCGAAAAATGCCGAAAATCGTTTCATTCGATTGATATCAATCGATTCAAACCCAATGTCATGATTCCCCACTACTGATTGAATGGTTCTTTTATTGGGTGGTTTAGGATAAATATTATTAAATCGTTTATATTCTTGAAACCATAAATCATCATTCCATTCTCTACCACCATCAAATAAATCCCCCAAGAATAGCACCGTGTCTGGATCAATATAATATTGCATGGCCTTATAGTTTTTCCGGAGATAGTTATCACTGAGTTTTTTAATAAAGTAATTAAGTAATCTTGGTCTTTCTGGATAAGTGTTATCATCAACCAATTGAGGGTCTGCTATTAACACCACTCGATGAGGGGTGGTGGTGGTGGTGGTGGGATCATTCTGTTGTTCCCAATGTTTCCAATGACATTTCTTAAGCGAATATTTTACATGGGTTCTCTCTATAAAATTAATAAGTATAATCCATGATACTATAATGGATGCAAATATATGGATATCTTTAGTGGTAAACAGGTGTAAAATCTTGGGGATTGATCTAAACGATTCAGGGGATTTAGCTGACCTCAACGACTCAATTCCTTTCAGTAGACTTGGGACTATCAGAGGTGATTGTCTCCCCTTCCCATCATCATGATATACTGGAAGTTCTTGGGATTGTTTTTCTTTCCCTCTATATGACATGGATTGGTTGGTGATTAAATAGGGTTGAAAAATTTCCAATCGGTTCGCGTTTTAATCATCATTAACTATGGATCAATGAAAACATCCACTCTATGAACCATCCTAGAAAACTACGTTCCAAAGACTTAGAAGCGGGATCTCAAAGATCCAATGCTTCTCTGCTCTTTGAATTTGATTATATGAATCCTTATGTTACCAAAAATAAACCCATTGCTGTATGTCACTCCCATAGTTCTGATGACCTTTTCAATTATGGTGATGATTGCAAAATCCCTCCAAAATCTGTCACCCAAAGATCTTTACAGATTGAGAAATATACTCCTACCAATCAGCTGCCTCGAAAGTCTAAACTAAGAGATGATCCATTAGATGATTCTGTCTATTTACCGTTCCATGGTAGAATGAATAAACGTGAGAATGCTATGGCTAATCAAGATAAACTAAAACTCTTATCAGATGTTGAAATCTTACACCATCAACGTGATGTATTGAATCTGTATAATTGGCCCTCTGACTTACCAAAAATCACCAGAATTAATGATATCAATGATCAGTCAGAGTTGTCCTATAAGAGAAATTTGACAATGATTGAAATTAATAAACGATTAATGAAATACCAGAATCGTAAAAAACGTCTTGATAATTTGAAAGAGGAAATCAAATTCTTTGAACATTCCACAATAGCTAAGGGTCCTAGCTATGAATATGATACGCCTATTAGTGTGTTACGAGAGCGAAGAAATCAGGAACGGTTGAAAGCTTTTGGCCCTCCTTTTAGGTTAAATTTGCATAATGGTTATTGTATATATATAGATCCATTTGCACCTCCAAAGGTCATAGAGTATTCGGGTGACTATATGGTTTCTGAGGATACCGGTGATACTGAAGGATTGGAAATAGGGGTACTGGATGATGAGGGAGACAAGGATGGTGATAAGGATGGGGACGATCCAAGGAGAGGAAGAGAATCTAGTGGTGGTAGAGGTGGTGCTAGGGCTGGTAGAGGTGCTAGAGGTGGTAGAGGTACTAGAGCCACTAGAGGTGCCAGAGCTGGAGCACAAAGAGGTGGATCTAGACTAGGAGCACAAAGAGTACAACAAGGAAAGGTTAGGCCTGTAACAAAGGTAAGTAGCAACAAGGGAATAAAGATTAATGCTAAGGGAGTACTGAGGTCTAAACCTGGGAGGAAACCCAAACTGGAGACGAGACCCAAACTGGAGACGAGACCCAAACTGGAGACGAGACCCAAACTGGAGACGAGACCCAAACTGGAAATGAGATCAAAACCCCCAAAGAAACCTACAGCCAAACCTACAGCCAAACCCACAACCAAACCAGAAACTACTCCTCACTCAACTCCGAAATCCACCTTAGGAAACAAACCCAGTAGACCTGGTAAGTCCGATAAAACCCCCATAATTAGTGGAAGGGCCTCAAAACTTTCTTCTAATTCAAAACCTACTAAACTTCCCATCCCCAAACCCACCTCACTAACCAACAATAGACCATTCAAGACCATTCAAGACTATTTCAAAACCGCTGTTCAGAAAAGCACCAACGTAAATAATTAATACATCATAACAGAAATATAAATTCTACTATATGAAAGTATATGCAAATATATCATCACCTATATATAAAGTTTATACTATAACTCATTTATAGCTCCTTTATATATTATATCCCATTTATAACACCTCATTAATCAGCATATTCATGCATTGTAATTGCATATTTTGTAGCAATTTCATTACATTTTTCAAGAGGATAATCATCAACTGTGATGTCATTCATATCTAATTCAAAGTTTATTTTTTTGCAAGTTGATGGAGGTTGACGTAGTTCAATATCTGTATCCCTTGGTTTAAAAGAAGTCACCTGATCAACTAGAAGACCATACTTGACCATTAAATAGTTATTAAAATTAAGAAGGGCCATTATAGCAATGGCTCGAATACATGCTACTTTCTTATCATTAAAGGTCGTATGATCTCCACTATCAACTGATTCAAGTTCTTTTAATTGATCATACAAATCTAATCCTTGACGAGTAATAATCTTTGACACTGCACTAGCTAATGATAAAACTTCTGCTAGACTTGAAAACTTGATTTGGCTAATATTTATAAGTGCATAAATTATTGTATCTCTTTGAAAAATCGCTTCTTCTTCAGCAACTTCTAGATTAACATCTAATTTAAAAATTTTAGTTAATGATTGAATGAATTTCTTAGTAGATGTTAATGTTCTTGAAACAATTGAATAAACTTGAACAAAAAATTGGTTCTCTAAAAATAAGTTGGGGGAATTTTCATATCTGTATAAAACTGCTAATTTGAATGCTTCGATATAACTAGAATCAACAAGACTTTCATGTTTATTAAATAATTTTGAATGTAATCCTGCTGCCACTTTACGAATATTCCTATTCCCACTGGATTCTAATGCTATGATAGTAGGAATTACAGTTTTAGGATTTTCAAATCCTAAATCAACTACCAGTCTTAAAAAATTGATTGGTACAAATGCTGAAGGGCCATCATCAATAAAACATAATTTTAATACTTTATCAATATATCTTTGAACTAATGTAGTACAAATACCATCATTAACACTTGATTTACCTGATCCATTAAATGCGGCCACATCAAGTTTTTCTGCTGTTGATGATTTTTCTTCTACACCATTTCTCTTCTTGGATTCTTTTTCTTCTTTGGTTAAAAAATCGTGGATACTTTGTAAAATAAGAAGTTTTAATTTAATGGTTCCTTGTTCAGAATTTTTTCTTTTATAAAGTTTTGCTTCATTATCCAATTGACCTTCTTCATCACTTCTCAAAAAATCAACATCTTGCAGACCTCTTTCTTGTAATCCTCTATTTGGATCTTCTTCTTGACTATCTTGACTATCTTGATAATCTTGTTCCTCTAAGCACTTATCAAGAATATTTAACACTGTGGAGGTTACATAAAGTTTAGGATTAGCAGAACAAATATTAAGAAGATTCTTAATAGCTATAGATCTAATAGATATTTCAATAGATTCATGACAAAATGTAAGAACAAATCTTGACATTAAACTTGTAATAGATTCTTTTTCTTTCAATCCTATGGAACTTTTCATAAATACATCTCTTTTATCTTCCAAATAACAAATGGCACCAAATGATCCAAGGAGATTCAATAATCGAATGAGTTTTGCATCAAAAACTAATTTTTTATGTTTTTGAAACTCACGGACATAAATTAAAGTTTGTTTTAATATTGAAATTACTGTAACAGCTACGGTCATATTATCATTTTTTAACTTGCACATTTCATTAATACAACCAATAGCAAGACTTAAATAACGGACTTTTAATCTACCAACCTGGGATAATAAATAATTGATGGTTTTATCTATAAAACCAGGTCCAAGAACTTTGGTATAAGGAAGACAATCTTTGAATATCCTTAAACTATAATATCTAATCATCTCATTATTTGGAGATTCATCCATTAAATATGGTTGAAGTGAATTAAAATGTTTTTGAGGAAAGATTTCTCCATTACATTGAACGATAACACTTACTAATCTTAATACATTACTCATATCATCAACATTTTCTTTATCTGCTGTAATCATGACATGATCAATAAGTTTATCAACCAAATTATTAACAAAAGGCCGGAATATACTTCCTTTAGTACTGAAAACTGTTTCTTCAAGAAAATTTTCGAAATTTTCACAAACTTTAGTGGATATTCCAACAGCCCCAGCTAATATTAATCCAAGTTCAACAAATTCATCTTGAGAATATGAAGCTTCATATGGTAGAATAAATTCCATTAAAGTTTTTTCGGCTAATGCAATTATATTATCATCCTCATCTTCCAATTTACTTAAAAGTTTGGATATAATATTCGATTTCGTTTTCAAATTTGAACTCTTCAAATACATATCCTTAAGTATATTGATAACTCTTTTCCTAACTTGTACGCTTTCATCAACTAAACAATTCGAAATGGGAGTATAAAATGTTTCAATAAGTTCAGCATGAGAAGTTAAATATTTACTTACCAAATCGATCACTGAATCTCTAACCATTGGTGAACTATCACTCAATAACATTGAAGAATTTTTAAGAATATGAGGATATGAAAGGATTCGGTGGTCTATTGCAACCAAGTGGGATAAAACTCTCACTGCTTTGGTTCTTGTTTTTACTCTAGGGCTCTTCATACACTTATTTAACATATCAATGATCATCTGTTTTTTGGCAATTATTCTCAGGACTAATAGCTTTTCGTAAGCAATAGTTACAGTTTCACGATCTAGACTCTCAAAAGAAGATGATGACAATGAAGAAGACGGAGATGATGCAATATCGTCAGACATGATCTGAGACAAATTTGCAACAATTTCTTGGAAAATCTTTGCCTTACCATTTAGTTCTCCTACTCCTGATTCATATACCATAGGCTTATTCTGAGTAACTAAGGATTGAAAAAGAAATAATTCACCAGATAGAAAGACCCTCTTAGTAATGGTTTTTTTGGTATTTCCTTGTGGATTCTTATTAAAGAAATAAAGCACCTTTTTAACAGTTCCTAAGTATTCATTCTTTTCTTTTTCATTTGAGATATAAAGGGGATCTTGAAGTGGGAATAATTTCTTTTCACGATCACAAATAAATGCTCCTATTTGACCACATAAACCAATCATGGTAGTCTCAAGCGGCTGTGGAACTGTTTCATCATTTAGGACTTTAATGATTGAAGTGATTAATGTGTTCACTATTATTGAAATTACTGGGAATTGTCTAACACCAAACACATTCAATAAATTATTCACAAACACTTCCAATGAGCTCTTTCTTTCATATTCGACCGCATACTTACATATTATTTCGACAAAGTTTTCGATGTTAGATATAATCTCATCACGAAAATTAGTACATATTCCTTCAACAGACAATTCATTACCCTCTTGAAAATAATCAGGAGGACTACTAATGGATTGACAAAAATATAACAGCGTATAAATAATAACATGAATACTTTGACCATTGCTTAGAAAGATGTATCTAGAATCAGATTTGGGAACTTCAATTTCAACCATAATGTCCACCATTTGAGCCAACAACAAATATTGCACAGCACCTCCTCCTTCAAATAAGGTGATTAGAAGCCTTGAGAAAGCAACCAAAAACGTAGATAAGTCTATATCCTTCATATCCTTAGCAAACCTTAATGCAGACATAGAGCTAGACACAATATGCATAATGGATCCATAATCTATAATACAATGTTCAGCTAGTTCTTTAATATCCCAGTAAAATCCCGGGATCCATGGAATGATTCTTTGGATATGGGTAAGAACAGACTTTTTATGGTAAAGATTTTTGTAAGCAAATTCAGTAATAGAAGGAATAAATGTAGCGTATTGGTGAACTCTTTCTTCTGTCAAAAATTTCTCATTAAATAAAGCATAGCTCAATAAAAGGCGAAAGATCCTTAAACATACAAACAGTTTATCAATTGTATTAAACCAAGCAATTTCTTTGTCAAAATCATTAGTTTTGGTAAGGTCGACCCTGGAGATTTGATATTTAAAATGCCCTAAAAAAAAATGTATGCCTTGTAATATAGAAGCGATTTGTTGATCGTCGGGGCCATAGATGGGAGGTGAGTTGGGGTTAGATGTCATTTCAAGGTTAGACAGCTTCAATTTATGTAACGGATGTTCAAGTTCTGCAAAACTTTGAAAACATGTGGTTACTATAATTTCATCGCTAGCTTCCTTAGCTTCTCGATTCAGTAACCTTTCAATGGTATCTACTGGAAATCCCAAGGGGGGAAGTTGCTTGACATAATTTTCATAGGCTCTGTTGAATGATATCTTGTTAGCCGCAGCCACAGCCGCAATATCTAGTTTTGATTTTTTAGATACATTTGTGGGGTTATTATGATCATTATCAACGGGCCTTTTGGTTTTCAGTATAGTTGTATGGGTGGTGACGCTTTGTGGTGAATCATTTGGTGATGGGGTTTGATGTGTTGAATGGGTCGAAGATGGTGAAGAATGATTGTGGGTATTGGGATTGTGAAGGGAGTGTGGTGCTGGTGGTGCTTGTGCTGATGGTGGTGCTTGTGGTGCTTGTGGTGCTTGTGGTGCTTGTGGTGCTTGTGGCTCCTGTGTTGATGATTGCTGAGACAGATGCAGTTCTTTAGACATATTTCCAACGAGATCAAGACCTGGGGATTTTTCTTGAGTACTGCTTGAAATTGAAGTGGTATTTTGCACATGGAAATTTCCATTGGCCATTTGGCCGTCTTCTGTAGTATTTCTAGTATTAGATGTTCCTGCATCACTAACATGAGTTAATTCTTGGTGTGGTAGACTTTCACTATCACCTATAGATCCGGTAGGACCTCTAGCATTTTCAGCATCTCTAGCATTTTCAGCATCTCTAGCAGTTTCAACCCCTTCAGGTTCAGGATATTGTATTTTTGGGTTCTCCTTATTAAGCAAAAATCGAGTACTCCCAGAAACTTGAAGTGGAGGAAGTCCTACTGGATCCAGACTGATTGATAACCCTTTAGGGGGTTTAAATACAATGTTATTAGCATCAGGGTCATTAAAAGCTTCAATTTCTTTGACTATATGGCCATTTAAAACTCTGGAGGAGCTCAAACCTTGAAGCTTTTCATAATTTGATTCCCCATAGATCATTTGTAATTCTTCATTTCGATTAGTTCCTAGGGTGGTTTGATCAGCAGCAAAGCCCAAGATGATATCCTGCATAGGAATTAGATCAGTCATGGGTCGATGGAGGACATCTCTGATTATGGAATCTTTTATCTTTTGGTCCTGGACATTATGGTCCAGGGAGTTATCCATATTGAATAGTATTGAAGATAGGATACGATAAAGAGATGCCACAAATGTAATGAGAAGAATACGCGATTTAGGATTTGGGACTGAGAAGAGAGGAAGAGAGAATGGGACGGGGAGCGGGACGGGGAGCGGGACGGGGAGCGGGACGGGGAGGGGGACGAGATGTGGAATGAGATGTGGGACACGGGTTCGGAGATGAGAGATGTGAGCCTACTGATGTGGGACTGGAGACTGATGTGGGACTACTGATGGTCCTAGTGACAAAAGTATAAGACATGAACCTTCTATCCCTTCCCTTACACTCCTACACTCCTACACTCCTACACCCCTACACTCTCAATTCTTTACTCATCCATTCCTATTAACTCAACTTGGCTACATACTGTGATCGGATATCATCCTTATCATACCCATCAGTCATTCTATAGTAAGTTCGACCTCTTGGTCTTCCAATCCAAAGCATATATAAATTAGACAATCTGCCATGGTCAAACAAATTCACAAATGAATTATCAGGCCGCACATTATTCAAATACTCTCTTGTAGTCAAATTCCAACTAGTTAAACATAAATGTAATAGTAGTAGACAAAATGGATATATCAATAAGATAATTGATAGAATGGCCAATAGGAAACTAGCAGGAAATGTTGATATGGATTCATTAAAGCTAGAAATATCATCTTGAGAGGAAATTTTGTAATGGAATATTTGAATAAATGAAGTGATGATGATGATTATAAGAGCAATCAGGGATGATAAAAGGGACCAAAGAAAGTATTGATAGTTTCTGAATCCAATGCAATTGTTTAAATAGATACAATGATGATCATGATTGACCACACATACGTTACAAGTCCCACAATGGCTGGCTCTAGGAGGTCTCCAAATATGACAAGTGGGACAATATTTCACATTAACTCCATGATGAAGTTGTTGATAATATGGGACGGTTATGGTGTTGAAGTATTCTGGGGGTGCTGATGTTTGGGGTTGGGGGTCTTGAGCAGTTCTATTATCAACGGGAAGGTGGATATTTCTGGGAAGAATCCCCGGATCAGAAGTACTGGCTTTAATAAACATACTAGCAGATATAAACCAAATGTATGAGAATATCACGGTGACAGCAGGGCTGATGTTATACCAAACCCATTTAGCTTCAAAAATCCAGAATAACACCCCTTCTAATATAATAAGGAACCCAGCCACCACGTTAATGGGAGCTTGTTTGACGGTTCTTAGTCGACCTCCGAATAAATAGATATATTTTAATCCTTCATGGTTATTGACCTGATAATTCTTATACGACCTCGAATCGTTGAAGATGATATAATCGGGGTCTGCAATCAACCAATTGGTTATAAGGATGCGAAACCAAGATGGGGTAGTAGGATTAGAATCGCTATGATGCTTATTCAATGGTTCTTGTGGCATCACATTAAAGAAATCATCCTCATTGAACAAACCCATCTCAATTAGTCGCGAAATGGTGTGAGAAGAAATTAATTATTCAAAAGAAGTAGTCTAAGAGATGATTAAAAGAACTGAGAAACCAGTGATCACAATGATTTCTAGGACCAGTTTAAGACCATTATTTAATGGGATGGTCGGTGGGAACTTATTAAGTAAGCCCATTAATAGTTCTAATCGTCTAGGAATACCACATATGCCTAATCGTATGTCGAATCGTATCCCAAATTCTAATTATTTGATCAGAACCGTTAGGAATTTTACCTTATCATCAGGACAAGCCCAAGCTATAAAAGGATGGGGTACCATTATAAATATATTAGGAGGAGCATATATTGGAGGATTGTTGGTTTGTTTAGGGCTGTTGTATGTTCTATATAATGATGCTAATGATAGACAACCAATCCCATTTGAATTGAGATTTCAAGATCAAATCACTGCTGTTAAGGCCATTAATAAAGATGATGTATTGAAAAGCCCAAGATATGCTGTGAAACATTATAGAAGATTATTGATTGAATTAGCAAAACAAGAAGATGGCCAACTATCATTTGATGAGGACTCCATTGATAATAAATATCGAATTCCAATCATATCATCTGATAAATTAATCAATGACAAATCCAATGATTTTGCCAATTTTTATATTGATATAGTATCACGATATGCTAAAGCGTTATTGGCGAAGGGAGAATTGGATATAGCTAAAGATACTTTAAGTCAACTTGTTACTGATGATGAGATTTTTTATAGATTAGGAGATACCGAACGATTAAGTCAATGTTGTAGATTATTAGCCAAGATCAATCCTAAACTAAATGAAGGAGAAGAATTATTGATAAGAGCCATTGATATGATTGAACATACTTATTCCTCAGTTCAAATGGATGAGAACTATCATTTAAAGTCCAATTCTAGAATTACTGATGAACTAATGAATTGTCTTAATGACTTGGCATTTAATTATGGGAAGCAGGCTAAACAGGCTAAAAAGACTAAACAGACCAAACAGACTAAAAAGACTAATGGTGAATACCTAAATAAATCAATGACCCTTTATTTGTCAAATCTCAAGTTCTTACAACAGATCGATCAAGAATTAAACCAAGGAGTTAAAACCCAAAGTAATTATCCCTTGTTTGATTGTCAACCAGAAAATGTAACGATGATAATTAATGAAATCAGAGGTCATTTAAGTGAAATCTTATGGAGTAAAGGATATGAAAAAAATGCAATTTCGTGGGGAGAAGAAGTAATTGATGATATTTATTATCAAAGGTCTACCAGTAAAAGAGCCAATGAGATTTTATATCAAGTGTTGGATAATTTGATTTATATGTATAAGGCTATTAATAATACTAAGGGTCAAGCCAGATGTATTGGTCTTCAAAATGAGTTGACATTATACGAATTGAACCAGACTTCGTGGTATGATAATTTTATTAATAGATTTTGTAAGATTATTTATGATAAAGGGCCATTAGGAGTACTTGAGAAGGGGTTGTTGGAGAGATTTGGGCCATCAAAACGGTTGAAGGAGATAGAAGAGTTTGAGGATGAAGATAAGGAGTAATTGTAAATAAAGTGTATATAGAAGCAATAGATGTGATACTGGATGTAATACTGTAGATGTGATACTGTAGATGAAGGTTTAAAGAAAGTCATGTGACTCTCACTCACTCTCACTCACTCTCTCTCACTCTCACTCACTCTCTCTCACTCTCTCTCACTCTCTCTCACTCTCTCTCACTCTCTCTCACTCTCTCTCACTCTCACACACTCTCTCCCTCCACCCAGCCAATGAAATCTCCTACAACTACCATTATGCGCACCATCCCCCGGGTATTATCAAACATCATCTTTATCCTTTATTCATATATATTCATCTCATCATGTTATCTATGACCTCAAGAACTTGTATCGGATTATCTGGATTATCTGGTTTCAAACATTCCTTACTCAGATCAACTGTCAAACCCTCTTTAATCAGAGGTATCAAAACCATTCCTCAACCACCAGGATTTATTGTAGGAACTGTTAATGATGCTTACGTCCCACCAAAACCTCATAAAGCTCATGGATCTGCTCATTGGACTGCTGAAAGAGCTGTTGCTTTAGCTTTAACTCCATTTGTAGCTGCTCCTTTTATTACTGGTGCTTCTACTATGGTAGATTCGGTATTATCTGGATTATTATTATATCATTGTTATACTGGATTTCAATCTTGTATTATCGATTATATTCCTTCAAGAGTTTATGGTGGTTATCATAATGCTGCTATGTATTTATTAACGTTTGGAACTGGGGTAGCTGCTTACGGTGTATATGAAATTGAAAATAATGAAGGGGGTATCACCAACATTATTTCTAAATTATGGAAAGCCTAGATAGTATTTATTAAGTCATTTATATATAATATCATTAATGTTGGATGTAGGGTCTGGGTCTGGTCGGGGATCTGGTCTGGGTCTGGTCTGGGATCCTTCGCCTATCAACTTTGTTCGTTGTCAGATGTCTTTCTCTTTCGGGGTCTAAGGTCTTCACTTTCGGTCTCCTTCTTCTCTTCACTCTCTCCTTTACCACCAGCCCCTATCCCTTTCACATTATTCAACCATTCCTCTAACTCATTCTTACATGCCTCAATACTCTGAATATCGGTAGGAGACAACACCCTTAATTCATACATTTGTCCATCAAATAAATCTCTCATTTTGAGGATCTCTTTAACTTGAATCATCTCTTGTTGTTCATCTATGACTATACTAACTGACTCTTGATTCATTTCTAATAATAACATATCCATAGAATAATTATCCCCCAATTGTTCAATTCCATCTCGTAGATATTCTGAATCTATGATATGTTGATATTTCACTTCTCCTCCATCGTATTTACTTAGAGTATCCCAAATAGTTAATTTGATTAATTTAATAAGCTGTTGGTTATTTAAAGTAATATACTGGTCGTTATAGCGATGATAATGACTCATGTCTCCAAATGCAAATAATTCTATGGTATTAAGATATTTATTGATTTCTTGGTTAGTGTCGTGGTTAGTGGATGGCTCAGTTACTTCTGATGATTGTTGGGATAATTTAATCAATTCTTCAAAGTAATTGAACCGATTTGGTTCGATCAAAAGTTGTTCTATGGACTCAATCATTATGGGTTTGGATATTGATTAAGGTGATTTTGTTAGTGATGTTGATTAAGTTCGGGGTATAAATTCGCGATCAAATTATCAAATATTTGAACTATGAGCAACTGATTTAAATTATCAGTGTGGATGGAGCTATTGGTGTTTGTTTCACCAGCGTAGGAAAATACTGATAGGATATTTTCGATTGATCTTATGATGTGAGAATCACTTTCGTTGGCATATTTTAAATAGGGTAAGATTTGAAATGGGAGACTTTTATGGGTGAGGATATCGAAGATATCATTTGCAAGGTGAGAAATGTGTGGGGGTGTTGAATCCAGTGGTTTTTCTGGTGGTGTATTTTCTGGTGGTCTACCCTCTGATACTGGTGTATTCTCCGGCGCTGGTGTGTTTTCTGGTGATGTGTTTTCTGGTGCTGTATTTTCTGGTGCTGGTGTATTCTCTGATGGTGTATTCTCTGCTGGTGTATTCTCTGCTGGTGTATTCTCTGCTGGTGTATTCTCCAGTGCTGGTGTATTCTCTGATGGTGTGTTTTCTGATGCCGTATCCACTGTACTCTGTTGCAGCGATTCAAGGGTTTCTGGATCTCTCTTAAACAACCCCATCCTCAAATTACTTAACCCCCCTGTCAAACTATCATCATTAACCACATTGGATTTTATCAATGTCCTGAAAATATTCTTCTTCAAGATCTCATTAACCTTATTAGATAAGACTCTATTATAATTGATTGCTCTTGCTGTAGTACTAAATATGGTGTATAATAACGGTTTCCGGGTAGATAATCCACTTAAAGTATTTATGAGCTTGAAAATATGGTTATTCAAAACAATATGATCATTCATATCATTGTCATCAGCTTTCAGATTATCATAATTTATCATGAGGTAACTGACATCCTTATAGGATAAAGAAAAGAGTTTTTTGATTCGATCTCTTATGGAAATCCTTGATGATTGGGTAGGAATGGGGGTGGTCCTTATTCGGGAATCTAATTTCTCCTTAACTATCTGAACAACTTTACTGATTATTGATAACATGAACTCTGATGTTCCTAACTTGGTGATCACCTTATCAAACACTAAATCAGCCACAATGATATTTACAAAATCCAGACCTATTTTGCTATTCAATCCTATCTTACTATTCAATTGATCATCTTTAGGGAAAATAACCTCTAGTAATCGCTTCACCATCACTCTCAAATACATTTGCCTAGACTCTATTGATTCAAAGATTATATGCTTATGGATAAGATATTCATTAATGATCATATCATCAGATTTATCCTCATTTACCAACACTCCATTACCATTGGTACGAGCCAATTCAATTATTTTAAGAGTGTTATCCCCCACCAATTCCTCGAAATGATTGTTTAAAATATCACTCAATTCATCTATTCGATCAAGAAGATTATCTTGATTCAAAATCATACTAAATCGATTGGCCAAATCCTTTACAAGTTCACATAACACTTGGTAAATGTTTTTGACGAAATCCAGATTATCGGTGTTTAACTTGGTGAAATACCATCCGTTAACATAATTAACAAGGATGCTTGCCAAGAATAAATGTAATTCAAAATTTAGTTTGGGATATGGCACATTGGTAGTTTCATTTGAATGAGGAATTAATAATGGAACGTTATTTTGTAAGATCTTAATAGTCTGGTTAGCTTCTGGATTCATACTGAGGTTCAGGGTTAATTGATTGATAGTTTGGGTCTTTTTAGGAAGATATAATTTCCATAGTAACTTGAACTCTTCCGTTTCAATCAATGGATTAATTATAGCCCCATCTTTTAATTTGGCTCCATTTAAAGGAATCTTCTTGATGGGGGTTTTTTTATCGATTATGCTGTAAAATTTGGTGGATGTGGAGGTGGTAGGAGACGCTTTTGAGGTCTGAGAGCCTCTATATTGAAGGTCGGTGGCACTAAAGTTCTTCAATTCTTGAAATGGTTTCCTTTTAGGTTGTGACATTTGTGAAGTTATCAAAGCATTTGTGTAGATATCAAAGCCTTTATCAGTGAGATATCGCGCATAAAGAATTATTTAGTGAGTGAAAATTTACGATTATGGAATCAACTTTATAATGATTTCACCAAGATATATGGGTTTACATAAAACTCCTAGAGACGTACGGGATAGCATATATCGTTGTCTAAATAAAATCCCTAGGTCAGGATCTATAAGGTCAAATGTCACCTGTACTAAATTTCGGCCATTGATTGAGAATTATAAAACCCTTAGACATGTCCATTTTGATGGCATCACTCCATTTGAAAAAGGTCAAACAATTCAACAATCCATACTTGAGGCCAATTTATCCTTTAAAGAAATTGAAGCTAAGATCAAAAAGAACCAACTCGACTTAGCCAAACAAGGGTTTACGGTATCTGAATACGAACAAGAGTTATTGAATAAGATTTTAACTATGAAACCTAATCCTACTTTATTAACATTTGAATTTAATAATGTGTATACGGGAGGGAAAAAGATCAAGAAAGATCCTCATATAGAAGCATTAAAGAAATCTATGAATGAAATGGGATGTAGTTTCCATCAATTAGAACGGGGAGGTGATATTACTTGGCATGGGCAAGGGCATTTAGTGGCATATTTAATCCTTGATTTAAAGAAATTCGAAAACTTGACCGTAAGATGTTTCGTTGATTCGGTGCTTTTAAAATCATTACAAGACTTATTATATAAGAATTATAAGCTTAAAAGTTATTTAAATGAAAATCCTGGGGTGTGGATGGAGCCAAACAATTACAAAATTGCATCAGTTGGAACTAATATTCAACGAGGAATTACTACATATGGGATCGGATTAAATGTGAACCCTGATCTTAAATACTTGAACCAATTCACTATGTGTGGACTTCCAAACTCATTGCCTACTTCTATTGAACAATTGGTAGAAGATCCGACCCCATTAAATATAAAAGATATTGCTTATAAATATTCCAAAGAAATTGCCAAAAATCTAAACATGGAGACGGTAGAGCACTTAAATGGAGAAGAAATAGAATCACAGTTACAATAATATTTAATACACACTAATATACAATCAGCCATCATCCCATCGTTTCAGCCACATTAATTCATTTCAGTTGATTTTTTTGGTTGATTCATTCAGATGGTTTCTCTGGTGGTAATGATGGAGACATTCCTAAACTTAACCGATCTCGATTCCCTTGTAATTTAACCCTTGATAAACTATATCTTAATCTATTCTTCTTATTCTGTAAGAGTCTTAATCGATGGATTTTTTCGTCACTGATATTACCAGAACTCATTCTTTTGGTGATTGAAGACCGATCATTTGATTTAACAGACTCTAAACGAACTCTCTGTAACGCGATTTTATTGTTCAACTGAACTTTCTTCCGACTTAATCGACTGATTTCTTGTTCTATTTTACTTCTTAACACCCCTATTTGTGGTTGTAAATCATCTTGTAATGTCTTTGTAGCATTATCTAAATCCAGTTGTGGAACTAATCCAAACACTTTTTTGGTGGTGAGAATCTGCTCTAATTTGGGGACATTCTTGGTGGTGTCTTCTATTATGGTTAGGGAGTTATTCAAGAGCCCTATAGACGAATGTAATGACCCTACACAGTTCTCTAGGATCTCATTACTACTACTCATGGTGTTAGTATTAATAGTGATTATGATTGCAATGGAGTTGTTTACTTGTGCGCGACTTTCTCTCTCTCTCTTTCTCTCTCTCTCTTTCTCTCTCTCTCTTTCTCTCTCTCTCGCTCTCTCGCTCTCTTTTTTTATGGTTTGCGCGAAGGTTGATTCACAGACAAATCTTACCACCTAGATAATGCCAACATGAGTCAAACAGATATCCCAATTCATTTGGATTTATCTAATCTAGAGAACCCAGGTGGTGGTAATCATCATCTGGTACAGGCAAAAAACCGAATGGGAGATTCAAAGCATAATCTGTTCAATGAGACGAGTAATAATAACCTTCAAGTGAAATTTGACGATAGTGCTACTAATCGAGGGGAGGGATATAATGGAGGTAATAGTGGTGGAAGTAATGGACAAGGGGCTAATAGAAAGAGGTCTAATTCACGGAGTCAAGTAGTATCAACCCCTAATATATCAAGTTTTGGCTACCACAATGGTGGGGGTGGTGATGGTAGCGGTAATGGTAGTGGTAATGGTAGCAGTCGTATGGGTAGTGCTTCTGGTACTGGCAGTCTCTTAGAAACTGAAGAAGGTGGTGACACTGGTACTGGTACTGGTACTGGTACTGGTACTGGTACTGGTACTGGTACTGGTACTGGTACTGGTACTGGTACTGAACTTGATGGGAGTAACGGGTTCAGGCTCCCTAGTAGTGTTGATGATAGTGAACGCCCCAATGTTCCTGTTTGGTCCCCTACATCCAGACCTGATCCTAAAAGCTCTAAAACTAATATGGAAGATCCTAAAAAGCGAAGGCAGGTACAGTACTTTGTGACATTGACATCCTTAAATGACACATTTGCTCAGAAACATTTGTCAGTACCATATTATCCAGATACTAGAAAATTAGGAAGACCCACAGGAGCTAAAATTAAACCAGATGTAACCAATGGATTTTTTGATTCACGGGTTTTAAGTAGAAATCATGCTGCTATGTATATTGATAGTAATTCAGGAAAGTTGATGTTGAAAGATCTTGGATCATCTAATGGAACCTTTGTTAATGATCATAAATTAGATAATGAACCAGTTGAAGTTAAAGTAGGAGACAATATTTGTTTTGGATTCAATATTCAAGTAGGGATCAACCATAAACAAATCAACGCTAAAGTAGAGAATATCAATATTATGAATGATCTTTTAAAACCTCATGGTAATGGTATGAATAATACTTTACATATGAATAAAAATGTTGATTCGGTAGAGTATAAACATTATCAATATATTCAAGATTTATATAATAAGATCAAAAGTCCAACTAATACTATGCCAATTGCACTGGGATCAGATGGTAATAAAGGGGTTAAAAGTTTTGAATCTGCTTTATTTAGTGATGTTAATCCAGAAATTGAAGATAATTTATTAGGATTGTATACTAAAGCTAATAATGGGATTTTTAAGAATTCCGGTACTTCTACTTCATCAAAATTGGAATCTTCTATAAATATGTTGGTTAATTGTTTAACTAAAATTAAACAACAGAATAATTCATTAAATTCTTTAGAAGAATTTTTGGAATCTTATAAATCTAAATTGAATGATCTAAATGATTCATATTTGAAACATCAATATGAAACGAAATTAAATGAAACCTTGGAATTAATCGATCATGAAAAATCCTGTAACGAAAAATTGAAGAATGATTTAAAACTGGTTAAAGATGAAAATTATCGAAAGAGTAAGAAATTAGAAGAGAAGATTTTCAAATTAAAAGATGATAAACAATCTTTGAATAAACAAGTTGTTGAGCTTAACAACACTTTAAAACAAAAGGATGAAGATTTGGAAAAGCTTGAGAAAGAGTTGGAATCAGTCAAGAAAATGGAGACTGCAAGAGAAGAGATGGAATCTATGAAATTACAAATGGAACAGAACGAGAAAGAGGCAGAAAAGGACCCTGGGACTATGGAAATTCGTGATTTGAATGATTCAGATTTGAGTTATAACATCATTAAAGATGGGGAGAATGAATCAGTAGAAACTACTGAGGTTCTGGATTCTAATTCCAATAATTCAAACACAAATTCCAACACAAATTCTGATTCGAATTCCGATTCGAATTTAACTTCTAACACTACTGCTAATATAGTCACATCACGAGCTACTAATTCCAGAAACAATTACAGTGTAAAGGATCAGTATAATGGTCCTGGTGATGGTGAACATAACGATAATGGTGATCATAACAACAACAACAACAACAACAACAATAACAATAACCATAATCAGAATAATAACCAAAATGATGGTAATAACAATGGCCATAACCATAACCATAATCATAGTCATGCTGATCGTGCTAATGATGGAGATGATCCTAATTTACCGTTTATTAAAGTCCCCGAAACTGTTGATGAAGATGAAATGGATGAATACGACACAGAAAATGATTTAAGATATAATAATAGTGTGGTAGCTCTTGGAATTACGTGTATCATAGTGGGGATCCTAGTTCATAAATTCACATAAAGATTTGGTTTATTGCTGGCATATATAATGGAATTATAGTTTATAAATTCACAGAATATGGGGATTATATGGTGTAGCTATTCAGCAGTTGACACGAGCTCTATTTCTGGTTTTCAGATTATAGGTCACTAAGAGTTGTAGACCCACTTCTCTAAACCTCTAATTTTACTTCGCTATTCTTGATGGCTGGCCATTTAAAACGCGGAGATTTTTTTTTTCACATTTCTCAAGCATCTCAAGAGGTTTAAAACATCACCAGTTTCTACAACATGTTTGTTCAAAAGGCTACACAAGGAGGTAGACCGGTTGGAATATGTATCAAACATCATATATATAGTCAGAGGACCATATTTACCCCATTGGCAATGTTAGGGAGTTTACTTTTCAGTGAAAATAATCGATTAGCCAATAAAATGGCCTCAGGGAAATTACATTATAAAGACTCAAATGAACCATTTAATAAGACCAAAAAATTGAAATTCACTAGACCTCCCCCTAACTATTCTGGCCATGTTCCATTATATACATATGAAAAAGCATTGATGCTTATTGGATCAAGCATAGGATCATATTTGCATCCAGAAAGGAACGAATTTATCGTTGGGTTAGGAGAATCTACAGCCGTACCATATGTGTTGAAAAAGTTACAAAAAACCATGTTGATGGATCCAATAGGAAGACAGATCTTAAGAGATAAACCTAGAATGACGTCTACTTCTTTAGACTTGGATTACTTACGGCTGTTACCAGAAACATCCATTGGACATAATTATGTTAAATGGTTAGATCGAGAAGGAGTTAGTCCTGATGATAGAGTTCCAGTTAGATATATTGATGATCCAGAATTGGCGTATATATTCCAAAGATATAGGGAATGTCATGATTTTTATCATTCGATCACTGGGTTACCTATAATTATTGAAGGAGAAATTGCTGTTAAAGTGTTTGAATTTATGAATATTGGCATTCCAATGAGTGGGTTAGGAGCTTTATTTGCTCCATTTAGATTGAAGCCTAGTCAAAGGGAAAGGTTATATAACATCTACTATCCATGGGCATTAAAGAGTGGGGCTAATTCCAAGCCATTAATCAATGTGTATTGGGAGAAGATCTTGACTAAAGATGTGAATGAGTTGAGAGAGGAGATGAATATTGAGCAACCACCAGATTTGAGGACGCTTCGGAAGGAGTATTATGAGAAGTTGAAGAAGAGGAAGTTGGTGTAGATTGGGTATAGGTGTGTTTTGGGTGTAGGATTGGGTGTAAGTGTATGTTAGGCGTAGGTATGTAAATAGAATATATGCGTGTACGAAGAATCAGAGGGTGTTATTACTTGCAAGAGGCTGCTGCGACGATGGTGAGGCTATCAGCCTCCACTTGTCGCACTAATTGGCACTAAACTAAGCCACCCATAGCAAATTTCAGTTAACATCTAATCAATTTAGTTATTACAATTCCTAAGTCATGTCTCAATTCTTGTATAAATACTTCCTACACAAGGTATGTAACCGGTGAATTTACTCCTACAAGTGGGTCTATCACTATCCATACTAACATTCCTTATAGACAAACCTAGATTCTTTAATCAGTGTAGGACCTAAACAAGACCCTTATTTTGAAGAAATCCCCGAAAATGAATTACATTTCTACCAAAGAAAAGGAGCTAAACGGAAGAGAAGATTGCCAGAATTCATTCCACAACATGATTTAAAAGTGTTAAATTCCGTCAAACGTAAAGCTTATAGGTTAGATTTGCAATTGAGTGTGTGTGGATTTAGGTTAGGATGGGCTGGTGTAATTGGATTAATTCCTTGGTTAGGAGATATCATTGGATTCTTATTAGCATTACAATTGGTTCATAAGGCCGATAATATTGAAGGGGGAGTTCCAGCGGGAATTAGACTGAAGATGATTTCCAATATTATATGGGATTTTGTAATGGGATTAATTCCTTTGGTAGGAGATTTTATGAATATTTTATATAAGTGTAATTCCCGAAATTTCATATTGTTGGAGAAGCATTTGGTGGAGAAGTACGGAGCTATGAATCCAGTTAGTAATGACAAGAGGAGTGGATATCAGCTGGATCATGTTGGTGAAGATAATCAACAACAAGAAGGGATTCGGATGACGTCTGGGCCAATGGGGTCGGAGAATGTGTGAAGGTGGGTTGGTGTGTAGGTGTGAGTAGGTTTGTAGTAATAAACACCACTAGAGTGGTATGGTATGTCTCCCTGTCCTATAGTCAATTGCTTGATCTACTCTCTGGTCTTCACTCTCTAGTCTACTCTCTAGTCTACACTCTCTGGTACTCTCTGGTCTACACTCTCTAGTCCTTACTCTCTAGTCCTTACTCTTTATCCTACTCTCTCGTCTACACTCTCTGGTACTCTCCCTCCAACTGCTCTACTCGCTGCTTGAAATCTCCCACAAACATCTTCAATTGATCTACCTTCATAAACTCTTGTTCGAGCTCTTGACACTTATTCAACATCTCATCAATATCTTGTAATTGCTTAGTCAATTGCAATTGATCTTGAAGATATTCCTGAGTAACCATTTTCTCTTTAGCACTGACAGCATCAAAAGTTGCTTGGGAAAGGGTGCTTACATAATCATTCATTTTATATATAAGGTAATCATAATTCAAAGCCAATTCCTTGAGTCCCAATGGATCTTCTGAATCATTCATGGTTTGGGACTTGTGAATCAGTAAGCACTACTAGTGAGCACCTAATCAGTGAGCACTAATCAGTGAGCTAATCAGTGAGCACATCAATGAACCAGCTCCAGTCACCACATCAACTGAACCCGGCTCCAGTCGCGGACAAACTGAACAACTTTGCACCCTTTATTGCTTTATCATTCAACATGTCGTCGAGTTCTGGGTCATATTCCCTTTCTAAAATCAACCCCAAGCTCTTAAGAAGGATTTGTATGTATACGTTTTAATCCCTACCATGGGTTTTGATTGATTTCAATGGGTTCTGGTGCTAATTGAGTCGTCCCTATTATAGGTTATGGGTGTGCCGGCCTTCGATAGGGGTTAATTAATCAAATCATTAATACCATTAGCTCATGAACGTTTTGGTATATATTTTAATTATCACCATACTAACAAATGTAGACCGTGCTTGTAGGCCTACGTTAGAAGAACCTAACTTGGCATTAAATTTAGAAATCTGTGATTTTGTAAATGCTAAACAAGGATCAGTTCCAAGAGAAGCAGCCATTACTGTTGCTAAATTAATTAGTCAAAGAGATCCACAAACCAGTGAATTAGCATTGGCTCTTTTAGATAATTTGGTTAAAAACTGTGGGTATCCATTCCATTTACAAATCTCTAGAAAAGAATTTTTAAATGAATTAGTTAAAAGATTTCCTGAAAGACCCCCATTAAGATATACTAGAGTTCAACGATTAATCTTGGCACAAATTGAAGAATGGTATCAAACCATTTGTAAGACTTCGAAATTTAAAGAAGATTTTGGCTATATTAAAGATATGCATAGATTATTAACTCGTAAAGGATATATATTCCCTGAAGTTAAAGTTGAAGATGCTGCTGTTTTAAATCCATCCGATACCTTGAAATCATTTGAAGATTTACAAAAAGAAGAAGAATTGGTTAATAGTGCAAAATTACAAGAATTGGTTAGAAGAGGTAGACCACAAGATTTACAAGAAGCCAATAAATTGATGAAAATTATGGCCGGATTCAAAGAAAGTAATAAGACTGAAGAAAATAAGCAACAAATTTTAGAAGATATTGCTAGATTGAAAAGAAAAGCGGAAATTTTAGATGAAATGTTAAATAGTATTCAAAATTCTGGTAATAAGATTGATGATTCAAATGAAGCCATTCATGAATTATATGGATCGGTTAAAAGTAATCAACCAATAATTAATAAAATCATTGAAGAAGAAGGAAATGATGAAGAAAAAGTTAATCAATTATTGGCTCTTAATGATAATATTAATTCATTGATTGATAAATTTAAATTATTGAAAGGGGGTAATCTTGAAGAAGCTTCTAAAATTAATCCATCTATGAATCAAGAATTGAATTTAATTGATTTTGATGATGATGAACCTATAAGTAATGATGTTACTGGTAAAGATAATCAAGGGTATAATGATCTTTTAAGTGATTTATCTAATTTATCATTTGCCGGTGGTGATAATGGTGGTGCTGGTAGTGGTGGTGCTGGTGGTAAAAAGACAAATGATGATATTTTAAATTTATTTGGTTCTGGTGGTTCAATTGCTTTAGGGAATTCTACTACTCCTCAACCTCAATCTCAACCTTCGTCTCAACCGCAATCACTGTCAATACAACAACCACAACCACAATCTCTGTATAGTAATAATGTTGATTTATTAGGAGATTTAAATAGTCCATCCCCCCAATTGCAATCCAATATTCCATCAAGTGGAGGGGTGTCTGCCTCTGGGGCTAGTGGCTCTGGGGCTGCTGGTTTGGATCCTTTTGGTCTTAATTTCCCTACTAATACACCCAATCAAGTTCAAAGCATCAAAAGTCAAAAATTAATCAATCAATCTGAAAGTTTAAAAATTGATGTGGAAATTTACAATAGTGCTGATAATTCTTTCAAGGGGAAATTTAATTTTAGTAATGTTTCATCAGGGACTTTAACTAATTTTAAATTTATGGTGGCAGCTCCAAAGAATTGTAAATTAAATTTAAGTTCTCAAACTAATGATGTATTGTATGGATTTTCTAATAATGGAATTTCTCAAGAATTTACTATTCAAAATGATTTGAATAAACCTTTAAAAGTTAAGTGGAAAGTGGAATATACTGCTAATAATCAAACTAGAGAAGAAACTGGAGTTAGTAATTTGACTGAATAGAGAAATTACTGGATAGAGACAATTTGCTGGTTTTCTTTGGATTTTTTGACTTTTTATCACTTTACTTTTCTACTTTTTGTTGTGTGATTAGATAAATGTATAGTTGAATACATGTACTGAGTTCATGAGCTAGTGTATTGTCTAGTCTCTACTGTCTACTGTCTACTGTCTACTTTCTACTAGAGTCCCTACTTTCTACTCTCTCCTAGTGTCTCCACTCTCTCCTAGTGTCTCTATTCTCTACTAGTGTCTCTATTCTCTACTAGAGTCCCTACTTTCTACTAGAGTCCCTACTTTCTACTAGAGTCCCTACTTTCTACTAGAGTCCCTACTCTCTACTAGTGTCTCTACTCTCTACTAAACCTCTCTTAAATCACAATATATTCTCACTATAAATCTTATGGAACCATTCCATTTAACCTTAATCATTGCATCATTACCCGAACCATTGCCCAGGGTTGAGCCCCTGTGGCTCATGATCCCTTGTGTCTATGGCTTAATTAAAGTATCATCAATAATAAATATATACCCATTATCCACTTGTTTAACCATTTCAACAGGAATCTCCCCATCATCTACCACCAATTTAAATTCATCAGAATTCTTTTCAACTATACTAATAGATTTCCCACTCAATAATTTAACAGAAATACAACGACCAGATTCATCAATTTTTAAATCATTGAAATCTAAAGTAATATGATTAGCAATGAAATAATTCAAATTAGAGTCAATGATTTCATCCTCGTTATCATTATCATTGGCATCATCTAAAGATTTAGGAAATTCCCAAGGTTTTAATCCATTTAATCTGTTAATGATAGAATTATCAGTGGGAGCAATTATTAACATAGATTCGTTAATTAATTCAGTTTTATGATTAATTTCTTTGTTATCTCTAATATAGCCAGCAAAGATCGAGATGTCTTTAAATTGGGGTAAAATACTTTGTAATAAATTTACGTTTTCTTGTTCATTTTCAATGACAACTTGTTGCCTTTTGACATGTTGTTGGTGTTTCTCATCATCAATAAACTGTTTAAAATCATGGAAATTTATAACATTTTTGCCGTCTCTCTTAGAATTAGGAATCTTGAACTTATGGAAATCAAATACATTTTTGCCGTCTCTCTTTTCTGGGGTGGCATCTTTTTTATGATTTGGAACCCCAAATTTGAAGTGGTCTAAATTAACTACATTTTTACCATCTCTCTTTTCAGGGATTGTGTATTCCAGTTCACGTCCGGTAAGATCATTTTGTTGCCTTTTGTCGACTTGTTGTTCTTGTTTAACTTTGTCACCTAATTTTTTGAAGTCAAAGACGTTTTTGGAGAGGACTCCTATAAACAAATAGAAGATAATTAATCCAGTAGCTTTCATGATTGGATATATTAGCAAACGTAATTGTGATGATCTTTCAAAAATAAAGTCTGTGAGAGTTTTGGTAAGGACACGAGACAAACGAGGGTTGAAAGGGAGATATAGAGGAGCGAATATTAGTAGACCGACTGATGGTACTGGTACCGTGCTACTGGTACTGCTCGTACTACACTGCTCGTACTACTGGCCCTGCTCGTACTACTGGCCCTGCTCGTACTCTCGTACTTCTGGTACTGCTCGTATTACTGGCAGACCTACTTCTCCCCAGACATACCACACCTGACCACCACCCCCTACAATTACTCTAATAATACAAGTGTTTATTAATAGGGATATGAAAAAACCAATAATACAAATATCCCCCAATACATATTTTTTAGTTGCAGTTATATAAAAAAACAATTAAATAATTAAAACTTTTTAACAAAAGCACCAAAGCATGTTAAAATTTCTGTCTAATATAAGGTAATTCCGAAAGCAGCAGCACCAACTAAAACAGCTAAAATACTACCGGTAACAGAAGAAGCACCATCTTCAGAACTGGTGGAATCAGAAGAACCACTGTCATCATCATCATCAGAAGAACCAGAATGAGAAGAAGTAGAGGTGGATTTATGAGATTTAGCAGATGAAGAAGAAGTTTCAGCATCAGCACCAGAACAATAATATTTATCCCCTTCAATGTCCCCATCTTTGTTTAATTCACTGAATTCATCACAAGTTAAATCCCCAGAAGATTTCATACTGAACCCACCAGAAATTTTTTCTAAAGAATCAAAAGTACCGTTATCAAAAGCACCAGTAAGGTTAACAGAACCACCAATGCTAGATAATTCTGGGAACCCAGAGAATGAAGTTAATTTATCATTATCACCAATAACTAAAGCGCCCCCAATTTTAGTTAAATTAGAAAATTCAATTTCTTCTAATTGAGAATTATCTTGAATAGTTAAAGAATTACCAATTTCTCCTAATGAAGAAATGTCAATGGAATCAATATCATTAGAAACAAATGAAATAGATCCAGTAGCTTTAGTTAAATTAGATACCGATAATGATCCAATAGATTGTAAATACATACTTTTAACTTCAGATAATTTATCCATTCTAACTTCAACCCCATCAGCATTATAAGAAATAGAAAGAAGATCAGTAACTTTTTGTAATCCGGAATCAATGGTTTCAATATTATCATTATTATTAATGTTTAAAGTTTTTAATTTAAGAACATTAATCCCACTGATAGCTGATAATCCAGTATCAGCAATAATAACTTGTTCGGCTGAGGTAATTCCGGTGGTTAATCCCATATCTTCTAAAGCTGGTAAAGCATTTAAGTTTAAGGTTCCAACAGTTTTTAATTGAGCCAAGTTAAGTTTAGCTAAAATGGTGTTACCAACAAAATCTAAATCCCCAGAAACTAATTGTAAAGTTGGAGCATTAAAGTTAACAGCTTGAGTAATATTATAAACATGAACGTTACCGTAAACTTGTTCGACACCGCTTAATTCAACACTTCCAAATTCTTCACCATGAATGGTGATATCACCAACAGCAGTTGGACAAGCAGCAATTGAAGCGACATCAGCTGATTTGGTGGCGGTAAAATCGTCAAAGGAACAAGCTGATTTGACATCTGGGGTAGCGGTAGTTAAGGTAGAGTTATTAGCAGCTACAATAGCAGCTAATACTGATAATGGGAGTAATGATTTGTATTGCATTTTTCACCTAGTTAGAAAAAGCCGTAAAAAAAAGTTACGAATAGGGGTGGACGAAATATTGGGGAATCAAGATGTATTTAAATCAAAAGAAGAAGAAAATTTTTTTAGGGCGGCGAAATTTTTTTCGTCAATTTCGAGGGTAAGATAGAAATGAGGTAACCTCCACAACCTCTCACAACCTCTCACAACCTTAACCTAATTGTAAGGGTCTTGTGAGGGAGGGGGAGAGAGGGATAAAGAGAAGTGATGTGATGGGTGTATGGAGAGATGGGTGTATGGAGAGAGGGAGAGGGAGTAGGGTTATGGACAGGTGTATGTAGCTTTAATGGGTGCCTCGTGTATTGGAGTGGAGTTTGTAGGGGTATAGTAGTGGTATGGTGGTGTGGTGATTACTGAGATGAATAGATCGGTTGTTAAGCCGGAAATACAACGGGGACAATGGTTGGTGCAACCTAAACCAGCAACATTAGGGCCAAGTAAATAGGGCCAAAGGTATTCCAGTTAGGTCGAGCACGGGTACCATTAGTACCGAATATTGCCCGCTCATAACCGGGATGGACGTACAAAAAAAAAATTATTAAATACCTTAAAATAGTTACCCTGTTGAGATCCGAGGGTGATTGTTTCACCTTGTTGATATTTTTTCAATAGCCAGCCATGTTGATTATTTTTTGAATCAATCCCATCCCCCGCCAATTTAATTCAATCCCCATGGCCTTTGTTCATTAACTGGTGGCTTTGAAAGGTCTGGTACCAATATATCTTTATATACCCTATGAATAGGAAATACAAATAGTCGTCGTCACTTTCCATGTTAGACGGGTAAAAAGACAAATAAATATCATTACTATTCAGTTTTGGGATATTTATAGAGTAACACGAGGGTAAAACTTTAAACCGGTTTTAGATAAGAGGTTGTTTGTTATTAACATTCCCATTTAGGAAACTGTAGGTTGAGATTTTTGTAGCACTGCCCGTATAAGTGATAAGTACACATAACCATAACCATAATCCCATATGCTAACAATTGAATAATGAATAACCAGGTCAGCTGAGAATGGTAAGTCCAGGGACCGGGTGGGAGGTCGGGGGAGGTGTGGGCACAAAACAGTTATTTGAGATTTTAATCTGTGATTGTGGTGGTGACCTCAATGTTTAAATAATTCCGAGACGCCCCTCGGTCTATTTTTAACTCAGAGTGAGAATTACTCCATTACCTGTCAAATCAGGATTAACCATTAAACAAAATCTAATTGTTGCAAAAAATAAACATTATCGTAAATTCATTATTATATACATGCATTTAGTTAATTAAGTATTAGTAGTAGTAGTAGTCATTATTATTATTAGTCATTAGTTCATACATCAACCGGTCCACTCTTTGGTGATTCCGGGGGTGATAACATCTTATCATGGAAAAAATCAACCACCATTATTTGTCTATATAATTGTGACAAATCTATTCTCTCTATTGGATTCAATTTAAATATTTGATTCAATAATTTATTAAACTCATGAGAAATCGGGAGGATCTTTTTCAAAATATTTGATTCATTTTTAATAAATGATTCAAATACTTCATTATTATTAGGAACAACAGAAGCATTTGGCCAAGGATTTCTAGCACAAGTGATATTAATTAAAAGGATTCCAATCGACCAAATATCTCCTTTGATAGTGGGGAAATACATTAACCCATCATTTGGACTGATTTTATAACCAGATAAATCAACATTTTCAGTTATAAACTCATTTTGAGGATAATTCACCAATCGTTCTGGTGACATATAAAACAGGGAACCTCTACAAGAATTACAACAGATGAATTCCTCTTCTAAAGATAACCCGAAATCAATCAACCCAATTTGTAATTCATTATAATCGATGATATTTTGTTGAGGGTTTAAAGATGGTAATCTCTTGAAATTTGGATTATATTTAACCATGATATTTTCTGGTTTTAAATCACAATGATAAATATTTTTCAGTCTTAAATATTCAATGACATTAATAAGTTGTAACATGCAATTTTTCATCATAAGTTGATTATTGGTGGAATCATTTGAAAAGATTTGATTATCAACAATATTCTTAAATAAATCTCCTTGAGGATAATAATCCATGATGGTGATGATACCACTCCCGAAATTAAATACTTTATGAATGGTAACAACATTGGGATGATTATGACATTTTAAATGAATAGAAAGTTCTTTTAAATAACTAATTTTATTGCCATTATCTTTCAACACATCTAAATCCAATTCTTCAAAACGTAGGGAAGCATTAGCTACAAATTCATAATACACTTTATCTTGGATATATTTCTTATAGGCATCCACATCTTTTTTATGAAGATTTAATGATTCTTTTAAGGTGATTTTAGCAGCGTATTGATTATTATTATGCAAGTCTTTAACTAGGTATATGAGTCCATAAGTTCCGGATCCGACTTTCTTAACTAGTTGGAACCGGTTATTGATATAAAATCCGTTCAAGGTTTTTTCATGATGTAATTTGAAATGGGGTACAAATGGTTTGGAAGATTCTTCTATTATGGGTAAAATCTCAAGGGCCATAGTAGGAGTTTTGGTATTATTAGATCTCAGTAATTAAGTAATTATATCTGGTAGATTATGATCTTGATCATTCCAATAAGAAATTTTGGCTCCATTTATATGTTTAAGTCACGTAGGATAATCTAGGAACTGATTGTTTCCAGATTGGATGATTTTTTTCAGTTGGCTGATAATCCGAGTTAGGCTTGTTCCGGGCTTTAACGAGATGGCTCAACTTTGAGATAAACTTTTATTGTTTGAGGTGATGATGGGCTGAGATAAGATGGTTAGGTGACAGAGGGAGGGGGAGGTATATGATAGGGTTAGATGTGGTGGTGAGATGACTATTGGTCAGTATATGGTCATATCGACTGGTTTACCTATGGGGTTTACTATGCTGTTGACTGGTGTTTGACTAGATTCATTCGGACTTGGGTCGGTCTAGCCTTACCAAGAGAACAAAGAAAAGAAACAACAAAAAAAACGAGCCACTCGGAAAAAATCGTGTGATGTTTGTCCGAGTCGCAGCTTACGCCTTGGAGCCAATAACCACCTGATGGTGAAGAGATGGTGAAACGACTTTTGAGTCATCCGTTAGGGTAAAGTCAGGAGATAAATCAGACCAGAAAATGGAGGCTAGGAGTGTGGGGGAAGAAGAAAGAATATGGGGAAACGGGTGAGCTGTGATATATGGGACGTGAGAGATGGTGAGAGATGGGACGTGAGAGATGAAACATCAAGGTGGTTTACTGGTTTGGAATTTATTTAACAGTTTATCAACGGTTTACAAGTTATAATTTTTTTACAAGTTATGTTTTTTTACAAGTTATGAGCATCGCATCCTTTCACCAGAATTTCAATGACACTCACACGACCATTTACACGTGACTACTTTTTCTGTTACAACGTTACAAATACCCTAAACCCCAAGATCTATTAACACACGAGTCCCTTGAGGTGAAACCGTAAATTCCATCTCCACCACCAATTAAAAACCAGGAAAAATAATTTACCCGGGGTCGATTACACAAAGCCCGCCAAGTGTCCAATGGATCATCATCTTCCTGTATTATCCTGAAATTAGGTCTCCTAAATTATGTCATGATCAACCATACCAGATTTATTACATCGGTCAGCAGATCTAATTCAACTTCATTACACAAACCACAAATTCTGTAGCTTCGCTTCCCCGTTTCACACTGACAGGAAAAAAATTGAGAACTGGGGTAAACGTTGCCCTAATGCAGAGCAATGTTTTGGTGGATCTGCATTCAACTGTTCACTATTACAAGATCCTACTTGATCTACTAGGGGATGAGAGAGATATGGGAGATAGGAGATGTGATGGGGAAATATTGTCCTGTTGCTTCTTGTCCTCTGAAATCTCTACAGCTGGTGGTCTCTATCATCCCACGCTCTTTCGTACGATTATACCCCGTAAAATATATCAATAGACTTCTCCATATTACCACTGGACCCCACTACTGCTACTATTATTGACTAACTGTGGTAGAGACTATGGCACTAGTATCTATTATGGGAACAGCCTATGTCTCGGATTTAACATAACCCTGTGACAGATCTATCTTCGTAAATAAAGGTCTACTAGTTCATCATTCGTTTCACCAACCCCAAGTCCATCAAATAATGCAACATTACATTGTGACGCAGTAGCGATCGTTATGAGACTTCAAATTTCCGCTCTGGCACAAATGTGCACAATCTAACCCCACAAGAATTATCCCGAATTATCCTAATCAAGTAACAGGAGCAACTGTGAATAAGTAAGGATGGAATGATTAAAGGGAAATTTGGTCTGAAAGGTTTAAAATAAAAGTGGTGGTTTACGTGCGGCGATTGATATTGTTGCCTATAGATGCTACGTTACAGTATAGAGGGGATAAAATTAGTGAGGGGGATCACCATGGAATAATCCGCTGTCAAAAGGAGCTAAAGATCACCGACCGGTTGAGAGATCACCGGCTAAATTAACGGGGGTAGCAACCAGCTTAGTGGGCTTAGAAGTGACTTACTACGGTAGGACAGGGGCCTAGACAAAGGGGAACTATAGCCCAAGAAGGGCCTAAGGGTTGGGCTTAAGGGTTTGAGGGAGGTTGCTGGAATCGAAAGTTTGGGAATACCAATTGGTGTCAACTACTACCAGTTGGTGACAATGGTCGCCACCAGCTACTGACAATTACTACCAGCTAGTGCTAGTTCCCATGTCTCATTCACCTCTAATGTTCCATCTCCCATCCTAGCTACCAGTTTCCACATCCCAGTCCACATCCCAGCACCCACATCCCCGTCCACCTCGTATCACCCTCTGAACTCTCCACCATCGTCCTCCAATGAGTCAGTTCCCACATCCTACATCCCATCTCCTCTCAAAGCTCCTCTCCCCCTTCTCCACAAAAATCCTTCAGGCCCCACCATCTCGTACCTATCAGGAAATATTTCTAAAACCACCGAAAATATCTACGGCATTAACATGTGTTATCATTATCGGGTAAATCTTTACCAGGACAGTGGAAACTTTAAGAGCTCACCTCCTTGCCCCACTTGCTAACATTGTCTAATTCCACAAAGACAGAATGCGCAATCACCGTTACCTTTGTGTGATTGTTGGCGTTGCCGTTGGCAAAGGTATTTTCGTTGTAAGCTTAATTGTGGGACTCATGACGTGTACTTCGGCGAACCATCTAGTTAACGACCGGAGTATCTAACGTATGACTCGAATATGGTGTCGGCTATTAGTGTACTCACCCCCAAAGTGCCCCACTTATTGTAAGTTAGATCTTTGTGTAATATTGCGTTACGGACCCCAGGAAATCCTCCTGCATATGCACAAGTATGAGTGAAAACGCTCAAAAGCTGGGGGCCTGTCTGGGTTTTTCTTTCTGGGGGTGAGAATTTTCGATTGGGGTAGATTACACGAATGTTTGGAGAGTGATGGATCGTTCTAGATGGGTATAGGGGGTTATACATACATACCAGGCGCAAGGAAGGTGTAATAGCCTATAGGGACACACATATACCATCCCTCAAACACCACATTTACTATTAAATTACCCCATTAAAACCTTCTCTTTATCCCCTTTGAAGTCCTAGATTCACTTGATCACCCTCACCCGGAAATGGTGGGGCATGCACCACGGCGGGGGATCTCCAACGCATTGTGTGTGTTTCCTGTACACAACCCCCTGAAACTGCTCTCTGTCTTAATTTGTTTTTTTGCACCAAAAACACCAAAAAATAGACCACTCATTATCAACAATAGTCACTACGAATCATGGGGCCAAGGATTCCGATTTTGACTTGAGAATGCTATAAATACAGACAAGGATCCCCCCCATTTTAACCCCAGATCTTTTTTTTCTCTCTCTATCTTTAGTTTTACCCAGTGTATTTTTTTAACAACAACAACCACAACAAAATGGGATACGAAGCTAAGTTACAAACTACTGCTTTAAAATTTAGAAGCTTCTTAGATAAGTTTCCAAATGTTCATAATATTTTTCTTATTTCATGTGTAACATGTATGTCCGGGTTATTATTCGGATTTGATATTTCATCCATGTCAGCTTTTATTGGTACTGATCAATATAGAGATTATTTTAATGCCCCAGATTCTCAATTACAAGGGATCATTACAGCAGCCATGGCCTTAGGATCTATTTTTGGATCCCTTCTTTCTGCTTTTGTTTCCGAACCATTTGGTAGAAGAAGTTCATTAATCACTTGTGGGCTTTTATGGTGTATTGGAGCCATTATCCAATGTTCATCTCATAGTGTTGGTCAATTAATTGGTGGTAGAGTTGTTAGTGGATTTGGTGTTGGTTTTGGTACTTCAGCTGCTCCAGTGTTAGTGTCTGAATTATCACCAAGAAAAGTTAGAGGTATTGTTGGAGGATTATTTCAATTTGCTGTAACTGTGGGGATTATGATTATGTTTTATATTTCATTTGGATGTTCACAAATTGATGGTCCTACTTCATTTAGAACTGCTTGGGGATTACAAATCGTTCCTGGAGCTTTATTAATCACTGGATGTTTCTTTATTCCAGAATCTCCAAGATGGTTAGCTAAACAAGGTTATTGGGAAGATGCTGAAACTATTGTTGCTAAGGTTCAAGCTAAAGGTAATAGAGAAGATCCAGATGTTTTGATTGAAATTTCTGAAATTAAAGAACAAATCATGATGGAAAGAGATGCTAAATCTTTTACTTATGGTGATTTATTCACTAAGAAATATTTACCAAGAACCATTACTGCTATCTTTGCTCAAACTTGGCAACAATTAACCGGGATGAATGTTATGATGTATTATATTGTTTATATTTTCAAAATGGCTGGTTATGAAGGTAATAACTTATTAACTTCCTCATCAATTCAATATGTGTTATTTGTAGCTGCTACCATTCCAACTTTATTCCTTTTAGATAAATTAGGTAGAAGACCAGTTTTATTAACTGGGGCTGCTGTAATGATGGGATTACATTTTGCTGTAGGGGGCCTTTTAGCTACCTATGCTGATCCAGTTGCTAGTATTGATGGTGATACTACTTTAAGATTAAAGATCCCTGCTGAAAATAAACCTGCTGCTAAGGGAGTTATTGCTTGTTGTTATTTATTTGTGATTTCTTTTGGTGGTTCTTGGGGTACTGGTATTTGGTTATATTGTTCTGAAGTTTGGGGTGATTCTGCTTCAAGACAAAGAGGAGCTGCTTTATCTACTTGTGCTAATTGGTGTTTTAATTTTGCTTTAGCTATGTTTACTCCATCAGCTTTCCAAAATATCACTTGGAAAACTTATATGGTTTATGCCTCATTTTGTGGAGCCATGTTCCTTCACTGTTTCTTCTTCTTCCCTGAAACTAAAGGTAAGAGATTAGAAGAAATTGGTCAAATGTGGGAAGCAAAAGTACCAGCTTGGAGATCCAAATCTTGGCAACCAGATATTCCTACCTTAGGTGACGATTTCGATGATAAAGGTAGAATTGAACATTATGAAGGAGGTGCTCCTTCTGATAATTCTGATAAAGAAAGAGATTAAGTCTAGTTAGGTTCTATGCGGGGTGTTTGGTTTCATTTGGTTCTGTTTGGTTTCGGTTTCTGTTTCATTACGGGCTCATGGAAAAAAAAAAAAAGAAGAAAAGATCATTTCTTGTTGAGACTTGAATGATTTTGAATTTAGGTAAGTCAATGTTCTTACTTTGTTGAGATAGATAAATTTGGGAGGTGAAGAAATTCAGTCAAGGATTTCTTTTAAATTATAGAGATGATTAATTTAATTAATTATGAACTTGTATTATATAATATTTTAAATAGTAATGCTGGTCATTTCTTGTTGATAATTACGCTTAATTTCCAAGTGGAAATTTAGAGATGATAACGAATAAAAGATTCATAGTAAGTGTTAATGTAGTACGGTGGTCTTGTTGGTGGCTATCAGGTGGCTATCAGGTGGCCTTGTCACTTGACTGTCAGTTAGTCTTGTCAGTTGGCCTTCTCAGTTAGCCTTCTCAGTTGACTGTCAGTTAGCCTTCTCGGTTGGCCTCAGTTGGCCCTATCAGTCATTTCTCAAACGCGAATCAGTTTCATTCCTTCTATACATGAAAATAGTCAACCTTATCTCATCAATACCATAGGTTATTCTCCATTATGTTCCGGTCATTTCCCACCGGGTTGGAGTCAGAACCTATTCTTCCTTCTGATCCAGACCTGTTGATCCCTCTAATCAGTCAAATATCTGGTTACCTTTCCCTCATCATTTGGCTATTTGCCCAGTTACCTCAAATTATTGAGAATCATTTAAATGAATCTGTCGATGGAGTAAACGTATGGTTTCTAAGCTCTTGGATAGCTGGAGACTTGACTAATCTAATTGGTTGCTTATTGACTAATGCTTTGCCTTTTCAAACCTTGATCGCCGGCTATTATTGCTTCATAGATGTTATTCTTAGTTTCCAATATTATTATTATACAATGATATTTCCTTATCATAAAACTCCCCATAATTTACTCCAAAGCCCCAACATGTTGAGCCATCGTGGGTCCAGTGATTCATTAAACCAACAGTATCACTTATTAAACCACTCATTACATCATCAACCCCATCATCAACCCCATCATCAACCCCATCATCAACCCCATCATCAACCCCATAACCATCCTCAAATAAGTCCTAAAAATGGAAGAATTTCAAGAAAGGATAGCTTTGTTCAAAAGATCATGACTGCTGGATTACTTGCTACCAACGTCAAACCAGCCACTGGAATCCCCATTCAATTAGCTACTAGTAAGCTACCCAGTACCTCAAGCATAGATGATATTGGTGTCTTACTGGCATGGATTTGTTCATGTTTCTATTTACTGGCGAGAATCCCTCAAATATTCACCAACTTTAAAAACAAATCCACCTTGGGAATTTCTCCATTTTTATTCTTATTTGCTATGTTAGGTAATACGTTCTATACATTATCGATTTCATTGGATTTATATAGTCTTTTCCGTCACCATGATCCTAATAAGGTGAAATCGTTGATGGATGAATTACCATTTTTAATCGGAAGTGGTGGTACCGTGATATTTGATTTGATCATTCTTTCTCAATTCTGGTTCTATAAAGAGAATAACAAGCTTATTAAAGCAGCTACCATGCCTAGACATGGCTCAGGGCCTGGAAGTAGAAATAGATCGAGATCAAGGTCACGGTCAAGGTCAAAGTCAAGGTCAAGATCAATGGCAAGATCAAGGTCAAAAATACCCAGATCCAAATCTAAACCATCAGGATATAAGTCTAAACCCAGTGATAAATCCCTTTCATCACAGAAACCCAAATACAACTCAAATTTAGGAGTTACAGAAACGTCGAACCTCGTTGACTTTGATCAAGGATTTCAGAAACCTGGTTGGTATGTTAATCAGTTTGATTATGAAGATGAACAAGAAGATCAAGGTTTCCTTCCAAATAAAATCACTACTACCCCCACCGTTAATAATTCATTAGACGTGGTGAATTCTCCACCCCCTCATCATTACATTCAAACCCAATCACCATTATCCAATTATCATAGTAATCATTCAAGTGGAAGAGCTCAACCTACATCCATTATGAATTCTATTTCAAGATCCATAAGATCAAATTCTTCATCTATAAATTCGCCATCCAACTTGAATACAAATTTGATTCCTTCAATCATTAATAGTTATTCATCGGTGAATAAAAAGATGTCAAATGATCCCAAGACCCCGTTTCTGCCATCGGATTTTTTGAGTGATGACTTTCATCATCCAGTAGAGAATTCACTGTTTGATTTAAATGATTGAGATGAAGAGAGTTTTTCTCCTGCTTATTTATAATTGCATATTCTACAATCGATTGTTAAATGGTTTCATTTATTCTATTTAATCTAAATGTCAAAGGTGCTAGTAAGCCATCGACATACTTACAGCATTCATGCCTTTTCCTTACTTATTCTCCATGCACTCTCAGGAAGTGTTTGCAAATAATTAATCTTCTTTCTTACCCATATCAATATAAATACCCCTACCGTAATACAAAAAAAATTCATAAAATAATACCCATCTCTTAAAATATCTATAGTACCACCATCTTTTAAACATTGCTCTTTAGATAATTCCGAAGTTATAGGATAATTCAATGAACATTGAGAAATGGTTAATTTATCAATTAAAAAGAAAATGAATAATCGAGGCCATGTACCCCCATAATTTGATAAGGTGTTTAAAGTAGTCATATAAGTCCCACCAATAGATGGATCAGCGATCTTGGTATGGAAAGCACATAATGATACAAATTGTATAGTAGACATGAAGGAACCAAGAAGATGTTGTAAAATAATAATTAAAAAGTAACCAGTACTAATTCCATCAGTAGAAGAATTATTTGGAAAAAAATAAACTACAAATTGAGCCAAAAAAGCTGCAAATAATCTCCCAGCAAATCCAAATAACCAAGGATTCAAAGGTTTATCACCAGTAGACCATCTTCCAGCATAATAACCAAAAATCATTTCGAATGGGAAATCAATTAATACAGTAATTGATAAATCTTCTTTAGATAATCCTTTTTCTAAAAGTTTTAAATTGGTAGCAGCTTCATTAACTTGAAACCCAAATTTAGCTATCAATAAAATCACCACAAATGTTTGGACATTAGAAAGTTTTAATACTTCATACATTGAATAATAAACATTTGTAGAAGATTTTAATACTCCCAATAAATTACCAGATTTATTAACATAAGTTTCTAATTTCATTCTCTCATCTGCCAATTTGGCTTGGTTTTGTTTAATTAAATGGGGAGGGTCTTCTGGAACACAACAAATCAAGGCCGTTATAAGCAAATACATCCATCCCCAAAATTTTAAATATGATCCCATAGTAAATAATCCTTCCGATAATGGAGTAGATCTAAGATATTTATTAGCAAAATCTGGCGAGCTTAAGGCCAAATAAATGGTAAAACTAGAGAAATACCCAGCATTTATCCCAATAGTTTGGGCCGTAGAAGCATATGATAAACTTTGATTAGATAAAACCGTTAAAGCCCATCCATCAACTGCTATATCTTGAGTAGCACAAAAAAATACCAAAATAAAGAAAAACCCGGTGATTCTGGGTAAATAATTAAGGGGATCCTCAATCAATTCGTTAATGATCAGTCCTAAATATATTAAGGTTAACCCACTAATGGTTTGAATAGGAATAATCCATGATCTTCTTCTACCAATTTTTGGAGAATAAATGGCATCGACTATTGGTGACCATAACAATTTCATGGAATATGGATAAGCAGCCAATGAAAAGATTCCTACTTGTGAATATGATAATTTTGTCTTTAGAATGAAAGGAATTGATCCAAATGCTAAACCAACCGGTACTCCTTGTAATAAATAAAGTAATACTAAGATCATAAATGCTGGTCTATCAATGACAGCAAGTCCATCACCATTAGTCGATTGAGTCTTTTTGGGTTTTAAAAACTTTTCATCTTGAACCAGAATAGGGAGAAGTTCTGGATCTCCACCATTGGCACTGATATCTGTAGTCAATGTTCGCTTGTGAACCAGTGTTTCGTCTGTCATTAACCACTCGTAATCACCTAATCACCACTATAGTTGTTTTTAAAACTTCGCGATCTGGAGAAAGAGAAACGGTAAGAGAAATTGGACAAATTGTAAGAGAAATTGTAAGAGAAACGGTAAGAGAAATCGTAAGAGAAATTGGACAAATGAACATTACATACAACTTAAACCCTAATTCTTCATCATAGCTGTTTTTTTTCTAATGTACTATTAATTGAATATGACACAATTTTTATATATCTTTATACAAAATTTTGTTATTGCTTCCTCATGTTATCTTATAAACTTAATACTTTTCTAGCAGCTCTTAAGACAGTTGGAGTATCAGGGAAAGCAAAATCTTCTAATTCTTTAGCATAAGGAGTTGGGACTTCACAACCAGTAACTCTTTCAACAGGAGCATCTAAGTAATCAAAAGCTTCAGATTCCATAATTTGGGCTACAATTTCAGAACCGACCCCGAAAGCTGGGAATCCAGCTTCAACAGTCACTAAATGATTGGTCTTTTTAACAGATTCTACTAAGGTTGGAACATCTAATGGTTTAATAGATCTTAAGTTAACCACTTCAGCTTTAATACCATAATCTTTTTCTAAAGCTTCAGCAGCTTCTAAACAATGTTTAACATTTCTAGTATGAGATACAAAAGTTAAATCAGTACCTTCTTTTTCAATTTTAGCTTTACCAAATGGGATAACGAAATCTGGGGATAAAGCTTCTTCAGAAATTTCAAATGATTCCCCATAAGCAATTTCATTTTCTAAGAAAACCACAGGATTTGGATCTCTAATAGCAGCTTTAAGTAACCCTCTATAATCTTCAGCTGAATAAGGGGAGACCACTTTTAAACCAGGAATTGACCCATACCAAGCAGAATAATCTTGAGAATGTTGAGCAGCAACCCCGGCAGCAGCTCCATTTGGACCTCTGAAAACAATTGGACATGGTTGTTTACCACCAGTCATATAAAGAGTTTTAGCAGCTGAATTAATAATTTGATCAATGGCTTGCATAGCAAAATTAAAGGTCATAAATTCACAAACTGGTCTTAATCCGGCTAATGCAGCTCCTACTGCTAACCCAGTAAATCCCATTTCGGTAATTGGAGTATCAATAATTCTTCTATCACCAAATCTATCTAATAACCCTCTAGTAACTTTATAAGCCCCATTATATTGAGCCACTTCTTCTCCTAATAAAAATACATCATCATCACGATCTAATTCTTCGGCTAAAGCTGAGTTTAAAGCGTCTCTAACGGTTATGGTGTTAGGACTGGCTTCTGATGATGCATTTCTGATTTGATTATCCATCATTCTTAATGCTTGATATTGTCCAGCAGTTGCTAAAGATGAAGATAAGGTAGCGACTGGGGATGAGAATTTCCCAGTATTTTTAACCGCTTTGGCTGCTAAGGTGGCGGTTTGGGCCACAGATGATAATCTTGGTGCCATTATTGTTAATCGATTATAAAGCAGATTTCGGTGGTTGTTAATAGTTTTCAATATCCTTGAAGGTGAGAAGGTGAGCGGACAGATGAAGACCGTATCAAAAGATGGTAGAGGCACACCCAACGGACAATAATGGCCGGGTGATGAGGGAGGGCCATGAATCGATTATGGTGGTATTGGAAAAGGTAAGAATGGAGTTACTGTAGTTCTATATAAGGGCTAGATGAAGGGCCAGAGGGTGGTAGATTAGCTGGAGATACTGGTTGGGCACTGGTTGGGCACTGCCTGTACAGACTAACTGGCACTCTACGGTCTTGTTGCTGACATCACTTTAATTATACAATCTACATACCATGTTTCCATTCCACCACCATGGGCCACCATGCTCCTCTATATATACTCATTCCTCCCCTACTCATTCCTCCTCTACTCATTCTCTCCTAATTCTCTTCTCATTCTCTTCTCATCACTCTAATTCTGTTGGTTGCGAAAATTGGCTGCAGCTCTTTGAGTCTTCTGGTTTCACTAACCTGCCTCTATTATTTTCCATGAAGCCTCCTCTTACCAATGTTTTAACAACAGCCATGAAGTCTTATCTTCATACACATAACGTACAGCCCCAACAGTAATAATCCAGTCATACGAATGATAGAGACCCGGCCCCAACAGATCCAGTATTGCCTACTTCAATACCCCATCCCCCGGAGTTGTAGGATGTTGCTCCGATCTCGACCGCGCGATGTCGCATCTACTGGCTTATGACCCAACACTTGTAAATTGTATAAATTACCAAGTGATCTAGTATAAGTGATATAATTATCTAGAACCAATTATCTAGAACCAATTATCTAGTATCAATTACCTAGTATCAGTTATCTAGTATCAGTTACCTAGTATCAGTTATCTAGAATCCGTCACCCAGTACAAGCCAGAGCCTTATCTACTTCTATCATTATTGCTGGCTTAAATCAACCGTTCAAGTGACTGACACTATCCCATCTTATACTCAATAAATCCTCCACTCAATTAAACATCCACCAACCCAATAGTATTAGACCCCCCACAAGCCTTGTCAATATGATTGCTAACCGTATCATCAAAGCTAACCGGATGATTAAAACCTTTGGGGGCATTAAACCTCCTACCACCATGACCTTATTAACTGCTGCCAGAGCATCTATTAGATTTAATAGTAGTCAAAATTTCCATAGACCCGATTCAGCTGGGTCTAATGATGCTGCCGATGCCGCCGATGCTACTGCTACGATTTTAGCTGATCAAAATGATATACAAAGAATGCCCAATAAAGCTACTTGGTTACAAGCATTACACGAAAGAGACCGTCAATTAAAAGAGGGGAAAATCTTGGATAGTTACTCGTATGTATCACCAGTTACTACGGAGGTAATTGAAAAGACTAGAGATGAATCATTTAGTTATTTAACGTTACCATTTAAAGATGATAAATGGTTATGTGATTCATATATTAATGCTCAAGGAAGGTTAAGAGCAGGGAATTTATTCCAAGATTTGGATGCATTGGCTGGTAGAATTGCTTATAGACATTGTTCACCAGCAGAACCAGTTAATGTAACTGCTTCAGTTGATCGGATTTATATGGTTAAAAAAGTTGATGAAATTTCTAAATTTAATTTTATTTTAGCTGGTTCAGTTACTTGGACTGGTAGATCATCTATGGAAATCACCGTTAGAGGTTATGCATTTGAAAATGAATTACCAGAAAATATTACCGAAGAAACTTTACCTCATGATAATATTTTTTTAAGTGCAAACTTTACATTTGTAGCTAGAAATCCCGAAACTCATAAATCTTTTGCTATTAATAGATTGTTACCAGTGTCTGAATCTCAATGGTTAGATTATAGAAGAGCTGAATCAAGAAATAATTTAAAGAAATTATCCGCTAGAACTGTTAAAATTATTGAACCATCCACCGAAGAAACTAGATTAATTCATGATATGTGGAAAGCTTCAAAAGATTTTGAACTTTTATTAGATAAACCTAAAAACATTAATTTCATGGCTAATTCTGAAATGACCTCAACTTTATTCATGCAACCTCAATATAGAAATAGACATTCGTATATGGTATTTGGAGGTTATTTATTAAAACAATCATTTGAATTAGCTTATTGTGCATCGGCCGAATTTTCATCGGCTGGTCCAAGATTTGTATCATTAGATTCTACTACTTTTAAACAGCCAGTTCCAGTTGGATCTATTTTATCCATGAAAGCTACAGTAGTATATACCGAACATCTTCATGAAAATTACTCTGATATTGATTCAGATTCTCCATTCAATTTCCAATTACCAGCAAAGAATAAATTATCTCCAGGTTCCGACGGTTTCTTATCAGAACCAGGTACTTTAATTCAAGTTAAAGTGGATACTAGTATTAAGAAAATCGATGATCCTGAAACTAAAGAAGCTGGTTCTTTTATCTATTCATTCTTTGTAGCTAAAGATAGTCATGGACCAAATCATCCTGGTTATTGTTCGGTAATCCCTCAAACTTATTCCGAAATGATGGAATATGTTGAAGGAAGAAGAAGAGCTGCTGATACTGCTCATTATGTTGAGACTTTACCTACTTCTAAAGATCAACTTTAAGTCTTATGTACAATTTCGCAATATTAAAGAGGGTATATATTTTATTAATAATTATAATACAAAGCTAATGTTATAAAACAATTCAACGAGGGAAAAAAAAAGTAAAAAAAAATTAAGCTAACGAAAACGTCTGGGTAATAATAATAAAATAAAGTTTTTTTTATCCAATCAAGAAGCCTTTAGGCTTATTCTTGTATGGATTAATGCTATCAAATAAAAATGAACGAATACGAGAAAATATGATTGATTTCAGTTAGCTGGAACAACAAAAAGAATTGAAAATTATGATGCCATTTAAATACTGTCTTGATCTTCATGAATTTGTACAGATTCTCCTTCATAAGTATAATGTAAATTATGAGCGGATTCTCTTAAACTACTTCTTCTGGTAAAATCAACTAATTTAGCCTTTTTTCCTAACGAAGATGATGAAATTCTTGCTTGATTTTCAGGTCTTTCAGGACTTGATAAATGTGATTCTAATGAATTATCAGATAATGTTAAATTCAATGGTTTGCCATTATTTAAATATTGATATTCACCAGTACTACCAGAACCATCAGCACCACTGGAACTTGGGTTATTGGTATCTAACCAATCATAATTGCCATCTCCAGTTTGGGTAGCTTTGAAATCATCATATAAACTATGTTTACTTGGTCTAGTAGAAACGGTATGATTGTCTTTAACACTATGATAATCAGAAGAATAATCTCTGGTATTTTCAGTGGAATTTTCCACTAAAACCCCCAAATTTCCTGATGGTGATCTTGATACTGGTTTTCTAGGGGAATTAGTTTGTGAATCCACGATATTCCCATCACTATCTAATCTTTGAATATTTCCAGAATCTTCTCTATTTAGTAAAGCATTTAAAGAATTATTACTTATAAATTGACCAGATCCAAATGATGATTGTTGACTATTTCTTAAAATTGATTGTTCTTCTACTAATCTTACTGAGAATAATTGTTCAGTATTAACAGTACTTAAAGAAGCATCTGATTTTCTGATGTTCCCAGTTTTGGTTAATCCTCCACTAACATTTTTAGCCATATCGGATTGATCATTAGCTCTCCAAGATTTCATAGGTTTTTCATTGGTTTCATCTGCATCATAATATCTTGAATCATCACTATCATGACCATCATCAGCAATAGCAGCAGCACCAATAGCAGCAGCACCAGCAGCACCAGCAGCAGCAGTTACTCCTTCAACATGTGTCATTGAAGAAGATGTGCTTTGAATATCATCAATATCTTTTTGATCCAATTTTTCAGCATTTGTAGCTGCTCCATTTTGTGGGGATTTTTGAACATATCCAAATCCAGGTCCAGTAACTTCACCTTCTTCAAGAGTAGTATCACCAGATCCTTCTTCTTCCTCATCTTGATTATTCTTCTTTTTTCTTCTAACACAACAACAAAATACTATTAAACCAGCTATCAAAAGAAGGAAACATGGAATACCAACAGCTAATCCAATAGTCAACTTTTTATGGAAATCATCATTATTATCATCATCATCTTTATTTGTATTAGCAGCAGCAGCTCCAGCAGCAGCAGATTCAGAAGATTCAGAACTTGAACTACTACTACTACTACTAGCACTAGAACTTTGACTAGATGAACTACTCATATCATCTAAATCAATACCTTTAATCATAAATGATTTAGACTCTTGATCAGAATCAGAAGCAGCATCAATTTCTACTTTTAAATCATCAAAATCATCAGGGGTATTACCATAAAAGGTTTTATTATCTGAATCATAAGTTAACCAATCAGCCTTAAAATCAGGAGTAATTTCAGTATCATTAACATCAGTAAAGAAAGAATTCATTAATTGATATTCGAAATAATCCCCTTTAGTAGCATTTACAGAAGGTAAATCATCCAAAGTAAATAAAGAGGCAATAGCATCAAAGGAATAAGGTAATTGGACTTGGTTACCATAAATGTCTTTAATAACTATAGCAAAAGTATCATTAGAATCTTTATCGGGGAAATTACCCGTTAAAGTATAATTTTGTTGATCAAAATCAACATAATCTGGTAAATCTTGACCATAAGCAGCCGAAATATTTTCTTTAGAAATATTTTCACCATCTAAGAAAACTTTTGAAAACACTGGTACTTGAACATCAAAATCATTATTTAATGAACCATTGATTTTCATGGTATGATTAACATTAGTACTTAATTGATGACCTCCTACTACAATATTAAAAAGTCCTTCAGCCCCAGCAAATCCATAATAATCACTAGCAATGAAACTAAACCCATATTTAAAAGATGGAGCTGATTCAGAAGTAACATGAGGAACTTTACCACTAAAAGATAACTCATCAGGATTAAAATCAATCCAATTAGGTAATGAAGATCTATCAGCAGATCTACCGTAATAAGCAACAATAGATCGATTAGAATCCAGTTTCGATTCAAATATTGATTTATCAAATTTGATATTAATCTCTTGACCTTCCTTAACTACTAACCCATCCTTCCCATTAGTTCTTCCATAGTTTGAAATTTGGGTAAACATAATTCCTGGAGATGTTAATTCAACTCCAGTATCATTAGATACAATCATAGTATAAGATTGAGTTAAGGAATTATCATTATCAGTTCCAGTGATATCAATTTGAAAGTCTCCAACATGGTCCTTAGAAGGAGTTCCAGTAAAAGTTCTAGAATTTGAATCAAATTGTAACCAATCAGGTAATTGTGATACTTGATAATATATTTGATTACCTAAAGATGATTTATAGGTAGAATTAGCCATAGTGAACGAATAAGGTTCATCAACCCTGGCGACATTGGGTAATTGTTCATTAAAGGGGAATCCAACAGATACTTGCCCATTACATGGATGAATTATCAATATGCATAGTATTAGGTAAATCAACGACAACATTTTCCTTGGTGTTCAGAACGATGAACGGTGAACGGTGAACGGTGAACGACAAACGATGAACGAAGGATGAAGGACGATGAACGATGAAAGATGGAAGACGTATTGACTTGATTCAATGGAGATGGAACAAGCAGTATGAGTTTAAATGATTATAGATGGCTTTTGAAAGAAGAAAAAAAAATTTATAGACTTTGAAATAAATATGGGACGTGACGGTATATATTTGAACGGTAGGCTTTCTAAGCAAGACACCAAAACCTTGGAGATAAAAATTTTTTTGTTTGTTATTCTAAGTTAGTTGTTTTACATTCCTTGTTTCAAGCATCCTTTAACCCCCCCTTCAAGGTTTCGAATCACTGTGGTATACGACTGTTTATGTTTCGGTTAGACGAGAAAAGCCTTTGTGCGACGCGGGTGAGGTGCCAGGGCGCGAAAATTTAAGGCGATACGCGTTCAAGGGCATCGCAGAGACACCAAAACCAAACACCAAAAATGACACACCAAAACCTAAAGGGATGGTAATATGAAGTACGGGTTTGAAAGATTGGTGTTTGAGATTTATTGTTAATGTAAGGATTTAAAGTTATTAGAGATCTAATGATTGTTAGAAACAATGACTCTTGAGGTAAGAGGAGTGAGAATTATTGTAAGTTGGTGTATATTATCTAAGGGTTGTATTGTGTAAGGATTGCAGAAGATGAGATGACAAGGGAGGGGTGGTGTAGTGACAAGGGAGGGGTGCTGTAGGGACATGGATGGGTATTGTATTGATAAGAAGGGGAATTGTAGTGACAAGGGAGGGTGGTGTAGTGAGAAGAAAGGGTACTATAGTGAGAAGAAGGAGTACTATAGTAAGGGTGGTGTAGTGACAAGGGAGGGTATTGTATTGACAACAAGGGGGTACTGTAGTGACAAGAAGGGTGCTGTAGTGACAAGAAGGGTGCTGTAGTGACAACAAGGATATGTAGTTATAAGAAAAGGGACTGTAGTAGTATAGGGTCCAGTAGTGAAATTACTTCAGCCACTTGTACAGCTTTAGAAATGGTACTACCCTGTTATTGACACACCACCACCCAATAACCTTTTCTTCTGTCAGACCTCACTCCTGATGAACCCTTACGTTCTTTCACCCTCAGGTTCTTTCACCCTCAGGTTCTTTCACCCTCAGGTTCATAGCCTAAACCTAATCTTGATGAATTCTATCATTACTCTTCTTATGCCTGGTCTCTTCATTCCTGGTCTTATCATACCTAGGAAGCAAATACAATACACTAATACAATATCCACACAATAAACCCACCAATTTCTCCAAGATCGAATGAAAATAAATATTGGTCATTAAAAGCATATACCACCAAAGACTTATGAGTGCCATCACCAATAATGATGGATTGGCTAAGATATGAGTCCCTAACACCCCGAATTTCTGTTTCCAAGTCTTACTAGCAGTTAATCGATTTATCATTCCTTTCAAGTTCTCAAGTCCATAACTTATTCCTAATTGTCTCATTTCAAAAAATAAATAAATCGATGAATGGGTCAATAAAAATACATGACCTGAAGGATCATGTCCTCCTTGCCATTGACCTTTTAATTTTCTACATGTCTTCGAATTAATCGATTTAGACCATAACCCCTTAGTTAAATCTTGGTCAGCATGGGCTGAAAACATTGAAAATAGTTTATGATTAGGAGTCAATTTATCATGATCAACATAACAACTTCCTCCAGTCCATACAAATACTTTATCCATCAATGGTAATCCAAAACACCATTGAGTAAATAGTATCCACCATAAGGTAGTGATTAGATAATTTCTAATGGCAGTCTTAATCACTTTGGTGCTATTAAATTTCTTAGGGTTTGCACTTGAACTCTCATTCTTATATATTAAAATCCCATAATAAATCACCATCACTATGGTTGTCCAGAACCATCCTTGTTTGACGAAGATTCGATTAAAGATATTTCGTTTGTCATTATAATAATTATTAACTTCCTCTGATTGAGCTGTGAAATGGATGATTTTTCCAACTATGAAATTGACTAAAAATGACCCTAAAAACCCCAATTCGGTGATGTCTAGGTTGGTTTTGGATTCCAATTTCTCGATGAATCCTTTGGCTCGGGTGAGGTCCTGTTGATATTTAGATTTATTGGATTGGGTACTCATAGTACTCATACTGTAAATGGAGACGGGTGTTGATTTACTGAATGGACTTGGATTGCTTTCTCAGTGATGCTAATAGTAGTAGTAGTGGTACTAGTAGTGATTTAAACACTTGTTCTCTCATTATTTTGCCAGTGCGCACTTTTTCTTGTGCGAACGGACCTTGTTCAATTATATTGGCACATTACATTCCAAGAGGCTGCAAATGGGTTGGAACGGAGATATATCAAAAGGATCTGGGGGAATTGTTACGTTTATGAAGACCTGGTTTTTTCCATTAAATTTTCGAAACTATGATATAGTACTATACATCGAAATCAGTAATAACAATCGTGCAAAAATCAAGTATGCTTAAAGATGTATTAGTCTCATGTGAGGTAATTCCGATAATGGTCACAAATCGACAGAAACAAAAGTTAAGGAATTGCCTGGTATTTGGGATTGTGGACTTCTGTTTTCACTAATTCACATAATATATCTGTGGATATTAGAGAAATTATAAAACAGTCCGTCCCTCCAGTAGCTCTATAGATAAATATGAAGCACTGAAGTATGGTAGCGAATGGTCTCATAACGTTTAAGGGTTGAGAGGCTTCCAGTAAGCAAACAGACAACCTGGGACCACAGTCATTACTGGATCCATTAGTGATCTGGTCGATAAAGGCACACCGGAGTGCCCTCCTCGTCTGGCATTATGTCCTACCCCTCGTGCCACAGCAGGGTTAGCATTATCAAGAGCAATAACTTTCCTGCTTAAAGTCATACATTGCATCACCCGAGCAACGTGGTCGTCAGGTATAGGTGCTCCTCCTTCATAGATAATGGCAGCAGTGGTATTATCGAGGTTGGTTGTATAACCTGGGGAAATACGATGAAGGCATTCCAAGGTTTGATTGTACTCAGCAGAGTTCAAAGTAAGGGTTGTCCCCCTCCTTATTCTAGCTCTTGAAGAGGCCAAAGCCATGGTCCAGAACAATGCAAAGCACAAGAAATTCATAAAGGTTTGAGTAGGAAACATTATTGGTTTTGCGTCGGTCAGCTGCTTGTATTAGCCTGAGTTTGTCACCTATATATTCTGATGAAAATATTATCTAACCAAAGAAGTCTATTGTATTAATAGGAATATTCTGTGATGGGTGCACTTGAATCATCCTTCCCGTATAGATATGCAATATATCTGTGAAGACCTATCATACCCTAGGGGCCCTATACGTTATAGATTATCTACCTACAGTAGTGTTTAGTACCTTAGCCATTGGGACCAGTGTGGAACTTACTAGGAGACTCGCGACCTCCAGGCGGTTCATTTCCTCACGTGACTTTCATGAATCAAATTATGAATTCATTGCTTAAACATGGTTATATGGTTGTATATGGTTGTATATGGTTGTGTATGGTTAAACATGATAGTCACTAACTACCATTGATACCATCTACGATCATATCACCATCCTCATTCTGAGCTTGTGTAGATATGGGTGGATCTCCCAGAAGATTCGGACTTGATCCTGAGGCTGTTATCATTGTATCATCCATGGTGGTTTGATTGATATTGACAGTATTAGGAACAGATGGAATTTCACTTGGATCAAGAGTTTCTGATGGGTCTAAAGAATGTTCTGGTGGTTCTTGAATTTGAGGGAGATTAGACTTACCATTATTCTGTGAACTAATAGTTTGTGGTTGGTTTCCTTGACCTTCCACCTGCCCTGGGGCTTGTGGTTGTTCCAGAGTCTGTTCCAGAGCCTTTTCTGGGCCTTGGCCCTGTGGATCTCCCGGTGCTTGTGAGTCTTTGTCAGGATCTTGCCATCTCTTTACCATGTCATTCATAACCATATTCATAAACTCTGGGTTAACAATGTTCTTTCTAAACTCTTCTGTTTGCAACAAGGTAAGAATATGTAAGCAATTGGGATATACTAAGTACTTGGCATACTCGGGATTCTTCCAATAGTTCAAATATTTCAAATAATTTAAAAATTCTGGCTCATTAAAATAACTATTTTGGGCCAAATAATTGACGTATTGAATATTAGCGAGGGATTGAACAAACTCCAATTCAATTTCCCATCTAGTGGGTAATTCATCTCCTGTTATTTCAGTACCTACACCTTCTTGTTCACTCATTATAGTGGTCTATTCGTGCTGGTGATTGTAGTTGAAGTAGTTGAAAAAAAAAAATGAAGTTGAAACCAGTAGAAAAAGTTCGCGCACTTTTATTATTCTTGATCAACAAAAACACGTTAAAAAGAATAATCAAAAGATCAAAGGGTGATATATAATAGTACAACCGGGTAAGGATGAGTCGACAAATAGCACTAGAAAGAGAACTTGAACAAGTAACCCGTATCAATGGAGTAATAGGCAAGCTTATAAGTAGCATCGAGAAAACCAACACCGACATTGAAAGTAATAATGATACCATAGAACATACCAACAAACTCTTAAATCAATGGATCCGAATTCTTTCACAGACCAATTATACCAAGGATTTAATAAGTCAATTGAATAATAAACCACATGTCGAAGATATTGATCAAGGAATCGTAGAGAAACAACAAAGCATTGCTCAGTTAAATGAGACATTACAACAGTTAAAACAAGATAATGCTCAATTAATGAATAGTCTTGAACGAATAGATGATTCAAATGATGTTAAACGAAGAAAACGGTATTAGAGAGGGAAGTGAAATAACAACTCATAGAGTGACAGCTCATAGAGTAACTAGGATATAACGACTTTGTATAAATATATATTAGTGTACGATAAATAAGAAAAGATTGCTAACAATAAACACAACCCCATAAAAAACAAACAACAATTAAACTCATTTCAAAATACTAGTAATTAAATCATTAGCATCAACAGAATCACCTTCTTTGATTACAACCTCTCCTACGGTACCTGAAACTGGAGAAGAAATAACCATTTCCATCTTCATAGCACTCAAAACCGCAATTGGATCACCCTTTTTAACTTCAGAACCTGGTTTACATCTAATTTCAATCACAACCCCAGCCATTGGAGCTCCAACTTCATTTGGTTGAGAAGCTTTTTGTCTAGTTTTGGTTTCAACCAGAACGGTCTTATCTTCAATAGTGACAGATCTCATTTCACCATTTAATTCAAAGAATACTTCTCTAGTACCAGTTTGTTCACTGATTTCTCCAATAGCTAATAACTTGATAATTAAGGTTTTACCTTGTTCAATATCAACTTCAATAGCTTCACCAATTTTACTTGGTTTTAAGAAAAATCTAGTTGGTAAAACTGATAAATCACCAAATTTTTCAATTTGTTTTTTATAAGCTTCATAAACCTTTGGGTACATAATATAAGAAGCAATATCACATTCAGTAATATTACTACCAAATTTACTGGTCAATTCATCTTTAATTTGTTTGAAATCAATTGGTTTTAAATTTAATCCTGGTCTACCAGTTAATTTCATTCTTTTGTTACCTAAAACATTAGTTCTTAAAGGTTCTGGGAATCCACCATATGGAGTCCCCATTAATCCTTCCATAAAATCTAATACTGAATCAGGGAAATCTAATTCACTAGCTAACCTAGTTACATCTTCTTCGGTTAAATTATTTGATACCATAAATTGAGCTAAATCTCCAACCACTTTAGAAGTTGGAGTAACTTTAACAATATCTCCTAATAATTTATTAGCTTCTTTATAAGCTTCTTTAGTTTGTAACCATCTAGTTCCTAATCCTAATTGAGAAGCTTGGAAAATTAAATTAGTTAATTGACCACCAGGAATTTCATGTTGATAAACTTCAGGATCTGGACCTTTCAAGTCAGCTTCAAAACATGAATATAATAATCTCATTTGAGACCAATAATTATCTAATTCAGTAACCAAAGAAGATTGTAATCCAGTATCAACGTCTCCTTCTAATGAAGCTAAAATAGCATTGATAGATGGTTGAGAAGTCATACCAGACATGGAATTGGAAGCAGCATCAACTACGGCAGCACCAGCTTTAGCACATGATACCATTGATGCTACCCCAGTACCAGCAGAATCATGTGTATGAACATGGATTGGTAAATTAGGGTGTTTTTGTCTAATAGCTCCAATTAATAAAGTAGCAGCTTTAGGTTTTAAAGTTCCTGCCATATCTTTAATTCCCAAGAAATGAGTTCCCATTTCAACAATTTTATCAACCATTCCTAAATAATAATCTAAATTATATTTTTTACCTGGTTGTAACATATCACCAGAATAACAAACAGTAGCTTCAATAACCCCACCAGCTTTTTTAACAGCTTCAATTCCAACTTGTAATTGATCTAAATCATTTAAAGCATCAAACACTCTAAAAATATCAACTCCATTTTCTTTAGCTTGTAATACAAATTGATCAATAGCATTATCAGGTAATGAACTATAAGCAACCCCATTAGCTCCTCTTAATAACATTTGAAATGGAATATTTGGTACTAATTTTCTCAATTTTCTTAATCTAGCCCATGGATCTTCATATAAAAATCTCATGGCTACATCAAAAGTAGCACCACCCCAACATTCTAAAGCAAAACATCCACTTAAAGCATAAGCAGTAGAAGGAGCAATATTTAATAAATCAATGGTTCTAACTCTAGTAGCTAATAAAGATTGATGAGCATCTCTCCAAGTAGTATCCATAATTAAAGTTCCATTGAAATCATTAACTTTTTGGGCGAAAACTTCTGGCCCTTCAGCTAATAAAATATCTCTCCAACCAGTTAATTTAGGAGGATGTTGAGAATGAACAAGATCGATAACTTCCCCAGTTTTTGGATCATGTAATGTAGGAATTAAAGCTTCAGTGTCTAATTTAGGTAATCCCATTTGTCCCTTGATTGAAGATCCATTAACTACCAAATCACCTAAATAATTTAATAATTTAGTAGCTCTGTTTTGAGAAGTAATCATTTGGAATAATGATGGAGTATCATCAATAAAAGTAGTCCAACATTTACCATTAATAAAAGTTTCATTAGTTAATAAGGCTAATAAAAATGGAATGTTAGTTTTAACTCCTCTAATTCTAAATTCAATTAATGCTCTTAACATTTTTCTTCTGGCAATTTCATAAGTTGAACCAGAACATGAACATTTAACCAACATTGAGTCATAATGAGGTGAAATAATTGAACCAGCAAATCCATTACCACCATCTAATCTAACCCCATTACCACCAGCTGATCTATAAACTTCAATTTTCCCAGTATCTGGTTGGAAATTTTTAGATGGATCTTCAGTAGTAATTCTACATTGAATAGCAAACCCTCTGGTGGTGATTTTATCTTGTAATAATCCTAATTGTTGTAATGAAGCCCCAGCAGCTATTTGGATTTGAGCAGCTACAATATCAACTCCAGTAATTTCTTCAGTAATGGTATGTTCAACTTGAATTCTAGGATTAATTTCAATGAAATAATGTCTATTTTGTTCATCAACTAAAAATTCAGCAGTTCCAGCATTTCTATAATTAACAGATTTAGCTAATTTAACTGCATCAGTTAAAATATTATCTCTAACAGACTTTGGTAAATTTTTAGCAGGAGCAATTTCTACCACTTTTTGATGTCTTCTTTGAACCGAACAATCTCTTTCAAATAAATGGATAACATTTCCATAACTATCACCTAATAATTGAACTTCAATATGTTTAGGTTTATCTAAGAATCTTTCAATAAAACAAGTTCCATTACCAAAAGCAGTTTTAGCTTCGGAAGTAGCTCTAGTAAAAGCATCTTCAATATTATCCCCTTCTCTAACGACTCTCATACCTCTACCACCCCCACCAAAGGCAGCTTTAATAATTACTGGGTATCCATAAGTATCCACAAATTTCTTAGCTTCATCAACTGATTCAATTGGCCCTGGTGTACCTGGAACTACTGGGACGTCGTTCTTAATGGCTAATGATCTAGCACTAACTTTATCACCAACTTCATCAATAGTACTATATTTTGGCCCAATCCAAATCATTCCATTTTCTTCAACTTTTCTAGCAAAGTCAGAATTTTCCGATAAAAATCCATACCCTGGATGGATCATATTAACTTGATGTTTTTTAGCAATGTCAATAATTTCATCAATTTGTAAATATGCTTGAACTGGTGAATATTGACCTGGTTTACCAATAGCATAAGATTCATCAGCTTTTAATCTATGTAATGATAATTTGTCAGAATGGGAATAAATAGCCACAGTTTGAAGACTCAATTCATGAGCAGTTCTAAAAATTCTGATGGGGATTTCTCCTCTATTAGCAACCAAGATCTTGGATAATGAAGATCCCATAATGGAAGAATTTCTTCTCATTTGGTTGATCTTGTGATCTCCTGATGTTGATTCCCCTAATGATGTCATGTTAGTTAGCAGCAGCAGCAGCAGCAGATCGTCTATCAATGAAATCAAATAATACAATCTAGCACGAAGGGAAACTCAATTGACAGTCTGTTAGTTCTGTTTGATTTTTTTTTTTCAATTGGGTACTTAGCTTCGTACTTATATATCCTTGTTAAGGATTGGTGAGAAATGAGAGAAAAAAAGAGGGAGAGTGGAGTAGTGGCGTTACCATCGCAGCCCCATGGGAATTCATACTCCGAAGACTCCTTAACGGTCCATGGATAATGAAGCAACAGATGAATTTGGAGAAGATTTTGGGATGAGAAGACCCGGAAAATTGGATAGAGTAATGATAGTAGGTTGATACGATGATATATTAGAAATTGGAATCATTTGAGTTGTAGAAATAGTAGATATCGGAGGAATAAAAGATACGAAGTTGATTGGATTGGCAGCAAGAAAATTGAGTCATTCCAGGTTACCGAGGAAACGCAAAAACTCCGAGATGACATCAATGCATTAGCATTGATCGCGACAAAGATGAGACGATGGCCTGGGAGAGGAAGGGAATAGGAGGGTGTGAAGAGTGGGAGGGTGTGAAGAGTGGGAGGGTGTGAAGAGTGGGAGGGTGTGAAGAGTAGGAGGGTGTGAAGACCAGGAGAGGTAGTAATAAGGGGAATAAGAGGAGGCGGGTGAATGCAATGGGCCAGTGATGGACCCAATTGCACGCAGATATCATAGAATGGGACCGCTGGACCGCTGAACGGGACCACTGAGTGAGACTACTCATAGGTCTAATCACCACCACCTACCACCACCTACCACCACTTCCCACCACCACTACCTACTATTACACTACTGTAGTTTATCACCCTAAACACTCACCCCCACTATCATACATCTACTCTAGGTAGCTCTCCATCTACCCTTCGACACATTCTTCTTCCAGTAACAGGATCAATGGATCCCATCGATTCCTTATTCCTTGTTGCCGGTCCCCTAACCATCTCACAACAATCTCATGCCACTCACAGATCTGAGAGTTGCATTGATTGAAATGGTGAGACGACATCACGTGAATGTTTCAAATTCTCGCACATTAATATCCGTGAAGTCAACGGCCCGCTCTTATCAGTTTGTTATATCAGCCAATAACTGGGGAACAATCGGTCGGTAGAGTTATTGAAGATCTCTCAGCAGTGGGTAACGGGGTCCTATAGTTGCTTACCACCAGGCACAATAGATGACAAAGCAACACTATCAATGGTAGCATTGTGATGGTAGCATGAATGTCACCAATGCTATCACCAATGTCACACCAATGTCACACCAATACCATCAATACCTACTAATAGCATCACCAATACCTACTAATAGCATCACCACCATCACCAATACCTACCATCCTTTCCCTGGCCTCACTCACTCCCGCCCAAGGGAACGCGGGCCCTTTCCCGTTTCCCACGCGGGCCCTTTCCCGTTTCCCCACCCTGAAAAATTTTTCACTAACCTTATCTGATTAGAAATCAGCCCATCGTAGTCAAGACACCAAGGCATCTCTAATATATAAACCACAAATTTCTCTGGAAATTATTTTCTATCTTTACCTCTATTAAACATGTTTTATCGAAACTTCTCTACCACTGTGGTTAAAGGGTTTAAAAACCAACCCGTTAATTTAGTTAAATCTACTCCAAAATTAGCTAAACCTGTCAAAACTGAATCCAATTCATTCAAGAGTTTTAAAGAATACCGGTTAAAAATTGTTAACCAATCCCCATTAAATAGACCTGTATTAGATAAGGTTCGGGTCAACAAGTCTGTTTAAATGCTGAAAGAGACAAAAAAACAGAGACTGGTTCTCTTGATGATAATGAGTTGTAATAGTAATGGTGAGACACAAATGTATGTATGATCTCTTGTGATTATATAGGAATTAAGGTTTACGGGTTTGGAAAATAGATATGTTTTTTTTTACAATCAATTTTGTTTGGATTACATTTCCTGTTATCTCTTATAGTGTGTTATCATAACTTTTTATTCTCTATATCTCTATGGTGGAGGTGTATATATATAGTGGGTGAAGGAGTGGGTGAAGGGGTTTTATGTAGTGATTGAATGAGTGGGTGAAGGGGTTTTATGTAGTGATTGAATGAGTGGGTGAAGGGGTTTTATGTAATGATTGAATGGGTGACGGGTTTTACTTAATCAAATCTTTGTTCTAAGATTAATTTTCCTACTGGAATCTTAGAATGGCCTTTTCCTAATGCAAATACAGAATTTCCTCTAACGATAGTTTCAACCACTTTCCCATTAAATTTCATCCCATTATATGCAGTTAATTTATTCTTAAAATAAGTGGTTGGGTTATTAATTTCATATTCAATGGTTGGATCAAATACTAAGAAATCAGCATCATAACCAACTTGAATTTTCCCCTTTTTATGGGATAATCCCACTTGTTTAGCAGTATTCCAGGAACACCATTTACTAATTTCTGTCATAGTAATTGGGGGAGATAATTTTAATCCTTCAGTATATAAAATTGGTAATCCAAATCCTACTGATGAAATACCACCCCAAGCTTCAAAGAAATCTCCTCTTTCTAAGCCTTTTAATTCGGGAGTACATGGTGAATGATCCGATACAACAGTAGTAATCAAATCATTTCTTAATGCTTTCCATAATAATTTCCGATTATCATCAGTTCTAATTGGTGGACAACATTTGAAATGAGTTGAACAATTTGGAATATTTTCGGCATATAATGATAAATAATGGAAACAGGTTTCGGCACTAATTGGTAAATTTTTAGCTTTAGCAGCTCTAATTAATGGGACGGCTTCATGAGTTGCTAAATGAACAATATGTAATGGAACCGTAGGAATCATCGTTGAACAATTAATAATTTCAGCTATAGCAGTAGTTTCAAAACTATCAGGTCTTGATGCTAAAAATGCTGCATAAGTAGTCGGATCAACATTAGCTAATAATTCATCTTCTTTTTGGGCTAATAATAAAGGTGATTGAGGATCTTGTTGGTTTTGTTTTCTTTCTTGATCATATTTTTCCAAGATTTCTTTAGTAGTTATATCATCCTGAATATTTTTATCATCATGATGATGAGCCATTCTAGCGAATTTCCCATAAATAGGTTCAGAACCAGCTAAATAAGGGGATTTAGCTAATGCTTTAGCTTGTTCATCAGATAAAACTGAATGATCAATTGACCCAGCATGATTATGGGGTAATTTACAATGTTCATGAACAAAATCATCATGGAAATCATATTTATTATCACTTAATAATTTAACCACAGGTTTAGGAGCTCTATTAATAAATGATGCTGACATTCCAAGATCAAAATTATCAATATCTCCTGTAGAAACGTTGACAGAATTATTATCAGTTTCAGGAATATTATCATCAGGTGGTGTAATTGAATCACTTTGTTGATCAACATCTTGATCTTCATCAATATCTGATTGTAAATATCTGTCAAGATTTTCCATACTATTATCATGAAAGAAAAAATTTGGTCTTCTTTCATTAGGAATTAATCTTGGAGTTTTATCAGCAGATGCTTGATCTACCATTAATATAGGACCTTGAGCTTTATTTGGTTGCATTTCAGCATGAAACATTAATAAGGTAGATAATCCATTAACTTCTTTCATAGCCTTTAAAATATGTTTAGGGGTTATAGCAGGGAATTCTTCAACTCCACTTTCAATTAAAAATGATTTGAATCCTCTAACTCCCATGTTAATTAATGGTTTTAATGACAGTAAATTGTCAGGGATTAATCCCCCCCAAAACCCAACATCAACCCAAGTTTGGCCCTTGGCGGCATTAATTTTAATATTAAAGTTTTCCACCGTAGTAGTTGGAGGAATGGCATTTAATGGCATATCAATAACGGTAGTAACTCCCCCAGCAGCAGCAGCTTGAGTACCAGTAGCAAACCCTTCCCATTCAGTTCTACCGGGTTCATTCAAATGAACATGAGCATCTATTAATCCTGGCATAATAATTAATGGACTCATGTCTCGATAATTCGATGGAGTCACGTCATATAATCTTAAAAGTTGATGAGATTCATTAATGATTCCTGATTCAATATGTAAGATTTTTCCTGATTCGATAGAGAAAATTATGGTAGCCGGACCTAATTCAGACCCCACCAATACATTGGAAGAAGCAATAGCCCTAGACATGGTTAAGGATTTTGTTTAATTTGTCAACAGGGATTTGGATCTGACTGCAAATTGACCGGTAACGGCTATAAGATTTGAAGTAACCAGCAGCTAACGAGTAAGGACAGACCGACAAGTTATGAGCTAGACAGATGAGCTAGACAGATGAGCTAGACGGTTTAATAGGTGGAAGTAAAACAAACAGGTATTCAACTATTGGATTAGTCTAGGACCCAAAAGAAACAGTGAGTTACAAATAAAAAATTCTGGTAATATCAAATCGTTATCAAGAAAAAGAAACAGAAGTAAAACTGCTTGATAATAAGACGATATGGGCTGTACACGCCCTCGGGATATTCCGAAGTATGCCGTTAAATGTGTAAGGATTCTGGGGTACATAAAACATGTATAAGAAAGGGTATACAGATTTAGAACTAGACGTAGGAACAGGTATGTAAATGTAAAGGAGGATAATCAGAAGAGACAACTAGTAAGAAATATGAATGAGTTAAAAGTTGGATGGAAGGTTAAAGGTAGAGTGAATTAGGAGAGGTGTGTGGGATGAGTGGGATTAGAGGGATGAGCAGATCTGAACAACCGGAGGGGTCCGCAGGGGACTCATGGAATATGATGGACGAGAGTCAAATTTAAGTAGCTTCAACAGTGGGTTATACACTACGGTAAATACGTGATTTAAAATGGTAAGAGGAAACGAAGGGAACCAAGATAAGAGATATGACAGGTGTAGGCTCTAATATAATAGAGGTGTAGGTTCTAACAGAGGTGTAGGTTCTAACAGAGGTGTAGGTTCTAACAGAGGTGTAGGTCCTAGAGGATAATAGAGGTGTTCCTAGTATAATAGAGGTGTTCCTAGTATAATAGAGGTGTTCCTAGTATAATAGAGGTGTTCCTAATAGGTTAAATCCTGCTAGATCAGGTTGATCTTTTTTATTTTGATCAATACATACTTTAATCCTAAAATGTAACCAATTGTTTACCATTCTTCGAATTAACTACAGCAGACTTGAATAATTCTGCTAAATCACCCCCATCAAATTTATTTTCTACTGATGGAGAAGCAATTAATTGTTTAGTTTGATACCAATTAATAATCTTTAAAACAGTACTCTCTTTTAAATCAGGATTCTCATTTAAAAGCCTGGTAACCCAAAAACCTTTACTAGTAAAATTTTTAAAAATATGTAAAGTAGTTGGGAAAGTAACTGGTTGTAAAGACATACCCCCATAAGTTAACATTAAACCACTATCATCAACTTTTCTAGCTATACTAGCAGCTGATTTACCTCCAACACAATTTAAGGCTAATTTAATAGAACCACCTGATTCTTTAACCCAAGATTTAATGGTATTACCAAATTCTCTAGATCCACTTTCTTCTTCGGTGATCACGTGAGTGGCTCCACATTGTTCAATTAATTCTTGTTTAACTTGATCTAAATTAGGTCTATCTCTAATAACACTAATAGAGTTAATCCCCATGATCTTAGCCATTTGAGTAGCATATTTCCCAACGGCAGAATTCCCCCCATTTTGAATAAACCAATCATTCTTATTCAAAGTGATATCTTTGTTAGCAGTTAACATAAAATAAGCCGATAAGGGATTTACTGATAAAGTAGCAGCTTCATCAACAGTTAAAGGAGGTAAACCAGATGATTTAGAATCTTCAGGACTTGGGATTTTAAACACTTCATGAGCTTTAAATTCACCAAAAGTTCTCCATGTTCCTAAATTGACATTACTGGGTAAAGTCCAATCACCAGGATTTAAATGTTTAACATTATCTCCGACTTTAACCACTTCAAATAACCCTTCATTACCACCAATAAAACTTGGAAATGAAGTGCCAAACTTTGTAGTTTTTTCTGGTTGACTTGGATAAACTCCTTGAACTTGATTAAGATCACTTGGATTAACAGGAGCACCTAAGACTTTAACAATGACTGAATCGGCGTCTAAATTTTCATCATCGATGTCATATTTTTGAGTGAATAAGACGTCTTGAGGTTCACCATGTTGTTTAATCATTACAGCATGAGAGGTGATCATTGTTCTGGTAGATAAGAAATTGAGGCAAGTAGGGTTAAAATTTGAATGAGTTAAGGAGTTAATTGAGTTAGTTAAGGTTCTCTTGGTGATGTTTGAAAGCATTATAATGAATGGATGAGGAGATAGATTTCATAGGTAGATGAAAGCAACTCGCGAGAGCAAAGGTATGGGGGAGGACCACAGTCACCCCACTACCAGCACCTACTGCCAGCCCACTACCACCCACTACCAGCTAATACACCACCGTACACCACCGTACACCACCAACCCACTACCAGCTAGTACACCACCGTACACCACCGTACACCACCAGCTAGTACACCACCAGCTAGTACACCACCAGCTAGTACCACACCACTTACCACCCACCACTTCCACCCCCTAAACCACTTACCCCCTACACAACCCTACATCTCACTCTCTCTATTACTCATCTATTCACCTATTTACATATCCATCTTGCATACCCACGGAATCTCATTATCCACGGAAACCCTCTCCTATCAACATCCTATCAACTCTTCATGCCTTTTTCATTTCTCCGTTCTCATCCTCTCCATCTCCGTTTCTCACCCTAGTTCGGTTACCCCTGTCTTCTTCATTCTCCCTGTGTCTGTTAAACCTCTTCACCTTAATATTCTGATATGTCCCCAACACAAAATACACCAAATTGAAAAACACCACCCACAACTCAGTAGGTATGAAATTTTGAGCTACAATTAAACACGAGAAATTAGTAACCATTGAAGATCTTAAAAACTTGGCATAATTAGTTCTAATACCACGAATGATGACTTCTTTCATGGTTTGAATCTCTTGAATGACCGGCTGTAATTGACCTCTAGCCAATTTAATGTTTGGTTTATAACCATTATTAAGTGACACCCAACTGGTGAAGATTCCTGAAAGGATAGGGGTGATTGTTACCAATGAGATAAGGATCTGAAGACATTTCATTGATAATGGTAACGATTTTCCGGATTTTGGCTGGAAGATCTTATTGAGAAGACCATATAAATTATGAGATATTGGGGTTAAAATAAAGGATCCATAAAAAATCATCTTGAGGAGTTTGGGGCCGTATTGGCCGAAATCGTTAGTGATGGCTGATGAGATGGTTTCATTAAGGCCATATAGAACTCCACTGGTTACTGATTTGGTTAAAAGTGGATACTTGGAGAGATATTGGAGGTAGGTTTGATTTAAAGATTTCATGGTAATCACTGGGAGTTGATTGGGAAGCAATGGGTTGATGAAGCAATGATTTGATCAAGGGGTGGTTTAGCAGTATATGAGCCAGTATATATAGCCTGTAGACACCAGGAATTAGCAGTTAACCTTGTTGATAACCTCGTGAGAAGTAAATACTTTTGACAATCAAATCAATTGATAATTCTAATAAATATGCTGAAACACGGTGATTTTTCCCTGATCTCGATACGCGGAGGCTCCGTAGGGGATACCAACAATAGGCTGCAAATGGGTAACAACCAACAGCCAATAGCCAACAGCCAATAGCCAATAGCCAACAGCCCAAGAGATTCTCTACTAAGTAACTACCATACTAAACATGTTCATAAATTATATTTATTACTTATACAGAATTGAAACAATGACAATTCAATTGCCTGTTGTATTAAAAGAGAGAGAGGGCATCAAAACCCATATTCTAATCACACATCCTTTCACCACCCTCATTACTCAACATGAGATACTTCAGTCTTTTCATTCCATTCAGGATTAGTAACTGCCATTCTCTTTTGATGTTCATATAATGGTTCAAGTGGTGGAAGGTTCTTTCTTCTCAAAATATCTCTATGGAAGTTATGATTGAATTCTTTCACTCTATACACAGCATGTTTTCTTAACGAAACCCCGAAAACTTCATCTAATTCTTCTAAAGTTAATCCTTTAGTTTCTGGTAAGAATAATAATACTAAAAAGAATCCAACCACATTCCAAGCAGCATAAAATCCAAAAGCTCCTTGAGGAGTGAAAGCATTTTTCATTCTTGGCCAGGAAAATGCTAAAATAAAGTTAAAGAACCAACAAGTAGCAGTAGCAAATCCCATCCCTAAATCTCTGATATATAATGGGAAAGCTTCAGCAGAATAAGTGAAAGGAACTGGACCTTCCCCAGATGAATAAATGGCAGAATAAACATAAATTCCAAAAGCGACTAACCCAATTCTACCATGACGATTAGTATCTAAATCAATCCAGAAACCACACATGGTAATTAATAAGAATAATCCCATTAAGGGGAATGTGGTCAACAATAAGTTTCTTCTACCGAAAGAATCAATGGTATAGAAAGCTGGAATGGCAAACAAAAAGTTAATCATTCCATAACCCCATGAAGCAATCAAAGCTTCTCTAATACCCAAACCAGATTCAATGAAAATTGAGGATGAATAATAAGCAATGACATTAATCCCACAGAATTGTTGCATAAACATAACCACCCAAGCTCCTAAAGCCCCGTTTCTATTTCTTCTGATAGTAAACATTTCAATCATTCTCTTCCAAGTTGGAACACCAGTATATGACCGTTCTTCACTTAAAAGAACATGTTGATAGAAACAATCTCTAGCAGCAGCAATTGGGTCATTTCTTAATGTCACCAATGATTCAAATGATTCTCTATGTCTGTTTTTACCCATTAACCATCTAGGTGATTCAGGTACGAAAGGGATTTGGAAAAACACAATGATAGCTGGAATGGATGCTGATCCTAACATTAATCTCCAATTCAATCCATCTCCAATTCCTCTATCAGGAACAGTATAGAAAGCCAATGAAGCAACATAACCAAACATAATCCCTACAGCTGTAAAGAATTGCCATAACATAACTAAAGCTCCTCTAATTTGTCTAGGAGTACATTCAGCAGCATAAGCAGGAACAGTAGCAGATTTAATACCAAGACCAAATCCTAAAAAGAATCTAGCAATGAATAAATGCCACCAATTGTTAACAAATCCTTGCCAAATACAAGTAACAGCAGAAATAAAACAAGTCCAGAAAATGACCCATTTTCTTCCCAATTTTCTATTAAAAGCATCTGATAACCAACAAGCAATAACAGAAGCACATAAATAAGGAGCTCCATTTACTAAACCTTGTAATAAATCAGCATTCTTCAATCCTGTTAATCCTAATTGATCTGGATAATATAACACAGCACCATTAATAACAGATTCATCCATCCCTTGTACGGCAGCTGCCATAGATCCTAAAGCGATAACTTGAAATAATTTAAATGGAACATGCCATTTCCTGGTAGCTTCTTTATGAAGACCAATTTTTTCTTCTTCAGATAAGAAAGGCATTGAATTGAACTCGGCAGGAATTCTTGCTAATGCTGCAGCTCTTGCGAATAAATCTGGGTCTAATCCGTGTTTGGATGCATAATTTCTTCCCATTTGCATAACTTGCTTTTCTGAATATTGGGATAAAATATTCCCTCTTTCCCCTTGTCCAGGTTCTGCTAATTTGGAATGAATACTTTCTAAATCAGCGGGTACATCCGATTTCTTTTCAACTCTAGGCTCAGTAGATGATGAAGATGATGAATTATCTTGTTCTTTGGTCATCAATTCATCTTCATGGGTGCCCATAGCAGTAGGATTATCGATATTGCTTTCACTACTCATATTGTTAGCTTAATAAACAATTTAATGAATGAAATAACAAGAGAGCTAATGAGAGGGAAATTTAAGTATTTAAATAGTTTTTTTTGGTAGAGGGGGGATTTTTTTGATTATGCATAAAAAAGAGGTGTCATCTAATTTTGGTTAGAGTATTTCTAAAACAAATAACGGGAAACAAAAAACTAGGGTAGAGGGGTTTGAAGCCCGCGAGGAGATTCACGCAGGCTGTTAAAAGGCAGGGCAAAACAATAACGACATTTTTCCTAGTGGCGGGTTTCATAAGGTTTATAGAACGCCATAACAGGTAGGGCGATCACAAATAATAATGATTTTCTAGAGGGGCATGATTTTAGGATGATTGCCAGGTACAATTGCTAGGATGATTAATAATATTATTCGCCGAAGGGTCACGGAGCTGGTTCTTTTTGACGTTTTATTTTTAGTTTTGACTTTTGTCTTTGAACCCAGTAGTGGTGGGAGGGGCGTGGCCTAGTATAGGTGTAGGGGACGAGCGATGGCTTTCCCCCCTCTTTTGAGATATTGGCCTTGAGTAAACCAGCGTACACATATCGGAGAAAATTAAGTTTTGGTCATCTATATTACAATGTTACCCAAAAGAATAGAGAGATAAAAGATGTTCGGTTTGTATAGACTTACTCCACAACTTTCAGGACAGGGTTAATAACTATGACACATAAGACATTTCTTTTTTTTTTTTTCCTCTTTTTATCCTTATAAAAAAAGGTTCCACAAGGAGGGGTTTACAGTTTAGAATCCTGGGGAAGTTGTTCGGACAATAAATTATGACGAAATTGATAATTCAACCGATATAATCAATAGGGGAGGAACCGGTATTATCATCAATACCGGGGACGAGATCATAGTAAAAAGATTATACCGACTCAATCCTTGTAATTGTCTGTTGCCCCAGAACTGTATGTAGTCGGTAGCGGGTTCCCATTAAGGTATTTAGCTTGGTATATAACTGGGGAACTGACGATACCGAAAGTTGGGGTATTACAACTATGAAATGTCGTAGCGCCCCGAATTTGACGTGCATTTTGGCGTGTGTCAAAACCTCTCTAATCAGTCTTGGCACTATATTATGTCGCAATAGTTCTCGATTCCACTTGTAAGAGGCTTTTTTAATAAAACGTTTAGTTGTATTGTTTTGATTGGCTTAACATACCAAATAAATAGATGGTTAATACCACCCGCTGAGTCCAATATCAATGGGTCTTCCGGGGCTTTTAAAATAACGCCTTTCGTATACGGTTTTTGTCACATTCAGTAGTTATTATCTATTATAATTTTCAATCACAATCTCTCATCGTACAATAGTTTTCTAGTGCTGGTTTCTGGATCTCCTAGTATTATGGAAAACTATTCAAATACACTCAATTAGTATAGCAGGTACCTTGGTGCTTTTCCCGTTTTCTTGGACTCTTGTACATTCCTTTCTTTGAGATGCCTCTCTTATCCATATCCTTTTACATCCTCTCATTCATACTTGTTTACTTATAAGGAGAGAGAGATTAGACAACAGATCACTTTCTAATACATTAACTAATGGCTTTTAAATCACCCTCAAAGATATTACTTGTATTCCTACTTTCTTTTGCACTTACTTTTTTTTGCACTTCTATAAACCGTCTTAAGCCACAAAATACCTCTCGTTTTCAGTATAAGGCCTCGCGCAGTATAATTCCCTAAACAGGAATTTTGGAACATGATCGCCCATCTCTCCTAAAAAGAGTGTTTTAACAGGTTTTCGAAGACATAAACTGATAGAGTGGTTAACAAAACATTTTAAATGGCAAACAAGGATCACATAAATACAAATATATATATTATATTCCTAATGTAGATTATACCAGTAATAATAATTAACAGAAGAGAAAAGAAAAAAAGACAAGCATTCGTCATTAACAAGAAAATGGTATACCCCCCAGTTATAAACCTATTCAACATGAGATACCTCAGTTTTATCATTCCATACGGGATTGGTAACAGCCATTCTCTTCTGGTGCTCATACAAAGGTTCAATAGGTTCGACATTTCTTCTAAAGATTCCCTTTTGAATGACTTTATGATTGAATTCTCTCAATCTGTACCAGGAATGTTTTCTTAATGAAACTGCGAAAACTTCATCTAATTCTTCTAAAGTTAATCCTTTAGTTTCTGGTAAGAATAATAATACCAAGAAGAATCCAATGACATTCCAAGCAGCATAAAATCCAAAAGCTCCTTGAGGGGTGAAGGCATTTCTTAACCTTGGCCAGGTGAAAGCCAAGATGAAATTGAAGAACCAACAAGTAGCAGTAGCAAATCCCATCCCTAAATCTCTGATATATAATGGGAAAGCTTCAGCAGAATAAGTGAAAGGAACTGGACCTTCCCCAGATGAGTAAATAGCTGCATAGACATAAATCCCGAATGCAATAAGACCAATTCTACCTTCACGATTTTCCTCTAAATTAATCCAGAACCCACACATGGTGATCAATAAGAATAATCCCATCAAGGGGAATGTCGTCAACAACAAGTTTCTTCTACCAAAAGTATCAATAGTGTAGAAGGCAGGAATGGCAAATAAGAAATTAATGGTCCCGAACCCCCAAGATGCAACTAAAGCCTCTCTTGTTCCTAAACCGGATTCAATGAAAATTGATGATGAGTAGTAAGCAATGACATTAATCCCACAGAATTGTTGCATAAACATAACAATCCAGGCTCCTAAGGCCCCGTTTCTATTTCTTCTTATAGTAAGCATTTCCCAGATCTTTTTAAAGTATGGAACCTCATAGGATCCTTCTTCTTGTAATAATACATATTGATAGAAACAATCTCTAGCAGCAGCAATGGGATCGTGTCTTAATTTGACCAAGGATTCAAATGATTCTCTATGTCTATTTTTACCCATTAACCATCTAGGTGATTCAGGTACGAAAGGGACTTGGAATAAAACAATAAAGGCTGGAATTCCAGCAGAACCTAACATTAATCTCCAATTCAATCCATCTCCAATTCCTCTATCAGGAACAGTATAGAAAGCCAATGAAGCAACATAACCAAACATAATCCCTACAGCTGTAAAGAATTGCCATAACATAACTAAAGCTCCTCTGATTTGTCTAGGAGTACATTCAGCAGCATATGGGGGCACAGTAGCAGATTTAATTCCTACCCCGAAGCCCATACAGAATCTAGCAATAAATAAATGCCACCAAGTATTAACGAATCCTTGCCATACACAAGTAACACCGGAAACAAGACAAGTCCAGAAAATAACCCATTTTCTTCCTAATTTTCTATTCCAGAAATCAGAGGTCCAACATGCAATACATGAAGCAGCTAAATAAGGAGCCCCATTAATCAACCCTTCCACCAAATCAGCATCTTTCATATCTGCTACACCAAGTCTGGTAGGATAATAAATAGTAGCCCCATTAATAACAGACTGATCCATCCCTTGCACGGCAGCTGCCATAGACCCTAAAGCGATAACTTGAAATAATTTAAATGGAACATGCCATTTCCTAGTAGATTCTTTGATAAGTCCCTCCTTTTCCTCTTCAGATAAGAAAGGCATTGAATTAAACTCTGCTGGCATCCTTGCTAATGCTGCAGCTCTTGCAAATAAATCCGGATCTAATCCGTTTTTCGATGCATAATTTCTTCCCATTTGCATAACTTGTTTTTCTGAATATTGAGATAAAATATTCCCCCTTTCCCCTTGTCCAGGTTCTGCTAATTTGGAATGAATGCTTTCTAAATCACCAGGAACTTTAGACTTATTCTCGATAGAGATAGACGAAGAATCATTATTATCGAAAAGCCCTTCTTTGGCTAAATTTTCAGTAACCTCATTTTTTGGAACTGTATCGGGAATCTTTTCTGAAGTTTTATCAGAGACACTTTCACTCATATTAAATACCTACAAGCTCTAATATAATTATAGTACAGGAAATTATAATTCAATTGTAAGGGGGATTGTCAACTATTTATAGAGCTAATAAACCATGAATTAAAAAAAAAAAAGACGTGACAGGAAAAATACTCCACATGTATGCTAGGTGGGTTCCGGGTGTGCTCTTCTCAATTGCCAGTCAAAAGATTATTATCGAAAACCCCATAAATGCTTGTACCTAATTACTCAATAGGTAATTAATACATTATGCCTCTTGATATGATATGGTTTTCTTGTCAAAGGGAAAATACCAAGAATAATTTTTTTAGTTTTCGCAGCAAAATCCTCACGCCTGGAAATGAAACATTTGTTGTATCAGGAAAGCAATGAGGTAGGAGGAATGAGATGATAGAAGTCATGGCCTCAGATCCCATGGTGTTCTTCAAGTGATATAGGGAGAGAGATGATAAGACTGGGGCTGATCTGCAGATATAAGGTAAAACCAAATTGTAAAACATCACCAATATCATTACAAGTCTGATCAGTAACCATCAATCCAGAAAGACTCGTAACACTAACCAAAAGAACATTGAAATTGGTAGAAAACCAGAATCCCCGTCCTAATGGGAAAAGAGGCTAAGTGGAAACCAAAAATCAATGAAATAAGCCGAGAGCCTCCCTTACCAGGTAAAAAAGTCTCAAACCATTCTCCAGCTCCAGCTACAGGAACAATGCTCTTGATTTTCTGGAGATGGTTATGGGCCCTTGCATTTCCCCTTGTACGGCAGCAACAAACCTGGCACTTGTTGAAAAAAATCTCCTCACTTGTAATGCATTTTATGGCATATCCGGGAGGAGATTTGTTACTAGGAACCATTTACGTCATCTAATATCTCTAACGTTTGCTAGTAGTGTGAGCCAAAGGACTTTTCAGCCAGTAATAATCCGAGGATTGTACTGCATGTAATCTTAGGTTCTCCCCAGGAAAGAAAAATTAAAATCAGCTCATGCGTTTGCCTTACATACATACATACATACATACACATAACCGCACCAAGTCCGCCCTAAGGTGCTTCCCTACCGCCCTGAGGTTGGTTTTACCTCGCGGTATGACCAAATTGGGAAATTTCTCCCGGCACCAATCTTACTTGAAGAAAATTTGGTCATCTAAATTTATCAAGTTGCCATGGCATTTCCTATTACTCTAAACCGTTTCACAATCATAATCACGCCTGATATATTCCTTTCCTGTTACACACCTCTCTTAAAAACAAACAATATGACATCAGATAGATATCGAAGATGAGACAATAAACTCACATTTAAAACCGTATCTCGGTTGTCTAAGATAGATATTATTTTGTTGCATGATATGGACGGGACAAATTTTCGGATGAACTAAACCCTTAATAAAACGATGATATCATCGATAATTTTTGATTTATGGAACAACTATTTCCTGCTTACATCATAATATTATTACCATAATTACTCCGAGAATCCATATTGAATTATTCCAGTAGGGTGATTACATGCATGTTTTACAGGGATCTACCCCATATTCTGCAATTGGTAAAAATGTCGTTTGTTTCAATTATTATTTAGGTGGCTCTTGACGATTTCTGGGGAATGGTGTTAGTGGAACAGTTGTGAGAGATCAATTGGAATATTGGTCGATGATGTAACTGATATGGATCAATACACGGGAGGATTCAGACTGTTCATATTTAGAGTGTTGCAACTGCAAAAACTGTTAGTGTTGGGACTGGCTGGTTAAGCAAAGACCCAATTTAATTAGCGGAGGAGAGATACCCAAAAAGGGAGTCAAATGATTGCTTGCTCTGTGAAAATTTTTATTCTTTTTATAAACGACCCCACAAGAAGAGAGGTCCTGAATGGAGAGAACCTATAATATGGGGAATATGGGGAATATGGGGACGATGGTGATGATGGTGAGATGTTGATTTTGGTGATGTTTGGAGTCGATAGAATAGCCTTTGCGCGATAGAACCTGGTGACAAGGTCGGAAGCATCTAGTACCCCTGAGGTGTTGGGCCAGAACCAATAGGGTACTTGGACAGTACTATTAGGGTAGTACACCACCACGCGCCCTACGACCACCACTACCACTACCACTACCACCACTCTCTATTAAAACATATATATTTACCTCAAGAAATCTCTTAAATAAGACCCTACTCTATTAGCTCCATCTTCTAATGCATCCTTCAATACATCCATATCTTGATTAGCATTCCCAGAAAATCTCGATGCAAATTCTCTAGCACTAGATTCCAAATCTCTAAATGATCCACTAGTAGCTCTATCTCTTTGTGAATTTCTTTCTTCTTCATCTTCTCCAAAATATGACAGGGATGATATACTTTGTGCCCCATTGAAATTTTGCAATTTGGCTTTAGCCTCTTGTTTAGCCTGTTCATCAAATCTTGGTCCCCGACCAAAATATTCATCCGATGAAATAGCCTTTTGACTTCCATATTTATTACTGACTTCTCCAGTATATTTGACATCTTGATATTTCTTAGTATTGGTTTTACCAGCATTAACATTATTATCTCCCATAGTCATTCCAAATCCTAATCGTTGAAATTGTTGAGTAGTTTCTTTTATAGGAGCTGGAGCTAATTTTTCCTTTTCTTTATTAGCACTTCCTAAACTTAATCCACTAGATTTATTATCATCCCCATTACCAGTACTAGCATTATTACCACTATTACTATTAGTACCACTAACAGAAGGGAAAGCTTCCGGTTCATCCAGAGGATTATATCCTAATTGTTTAGCCTCTTCAGCTTCTCGTTTAGCCTTTTTCTCAATCTCATCAAAATCAATTTCTTCACCAGCATTCTTATTGATCCGTTTATTTTGTAATCGAGAACTTCTTGGAGCATTTCCTTTATTGGATAAAATCGATGCCTTTTTAGATCCAGGTCCATTACCAAGAATACTTGATGATGATGAATTTGATTGATTTAAAGTAGATCTATTTAATCGAGAAATCCTTGGGGTTTGTGACTGTGACAGTGGTTGTGATCCAGAGCCTCCTACTCTCTTACTTCCTGATAAATCATCAGTTGATCCTGATGGGGTATTACCTCTAGAATTTAATGGAGATGGAGTAGCATTAGTTGGTTTAGACCAATTAGAAAAGAAATCGTTATCGGCCTCAGATGATCCGTTTTCATCCAATGATAATGAACTAGAATCTTTCAAATCTTCTAATGTAACAATGTCTGGATGTTTAATAGCATCTTCATTAGATTTGGTTTTCAATCTTTCTTTATATTTCTTGGCCACATTTGAATTATATTTACTGGAAGCTTCAATAGATTTATTTAAATACTGGGACCCACCATTTTTTCTAAAGAATTCTTTAGCAACATGATTACCACCAAATTTAAAGTTTCTGAGTTGAATTCTTTGCCATGAATCCAAATTTGAAGATCTAACAAAAGTTATGTGAACTCCTAAATTTCTATGAATGGCAGAACATTCCATACACAACAAGATCCCAAAGGGGATTGAAGTCCAGGTAGGGTTCCGGTTATCACAATCAAAACATACTTGGTTATCAGGGTGTTGTTTTAACCGATTAAATACCTTATCCACTTCTTCTTTATTGGCTATACTATCACTCATGATTAAGGTGTGAGTTGGAATTTAATTCATGATTTGTTTTTTGAAAAACTTGGTCAAATGGACGCGGTTAGGTAGGGACACGCTTTATTCTGAGGGAGCGAAATTGTGTGTGTGTTGGCCTCTCGGTTCCTCTAGTTATCTCTTCTTTTGTATATTAGGTGTCTGATACACTATTTACAGATTTATAGGAGAATACTCCAGTCTCCATCGCTCCTTATCCTCCTGGTATACCAGCCTTCAACTGCATACCTAGTAGCTAACAACCTCTGTCTCACTACATCTCTCTCCATCTCTCTCCACCTCTCCATCTCCATCTCTCTCCACCTCTCTAATGAAATGGTCTTGACCCACCTCTAGCAAATTCAAGTACCTTCCACCCATCAGTAACCTCATTATCAAATTCTTCAGGATTTCTTGTCAACACTAAAGCATAAGTACTCAATTGAATGTTATCTTCAGTTCCAGCAGCAATCTTCCCAGTCTTAACATTTCTATATAAATGGATTTCTTGAGCTCTACAACTAACAACAATTACTGGTACTTCACTTGGTTGTAATAATTTACAAGTCACCACTTCAACCCCTCTAATATCTAAGATCTTGGAATCAGAAATAATCCCTTGTTGAACAAATTGTTTATTGGTAGCTTTCCATACATTAAATGGAGCTTCACTTAACCAACTTTGTAAGATCTTTTCATCATTTTTCACATATGCATCTAATAATTCAGGTACAATATAATTAGTTAAAGTCTTTTGAAAATCAGTTAATCTAAAACTTGGATCCATTTGTTTAAATTGTTTGATCACTTTAGCTTGTTCAGTTTCTGAGAAAAACCCAACCACTTTTTCAACTATGGTTCTTAATAATGAAATTAATCCATTTTCTGATTCTTCCCAAAATTCCTTCACTTTATTAATTACTTTCCCAATTGGTGATGACATTTTAAACTTTTCCCATTTTTCATTCAATCCTGGGCCAGTGGCTTTATGCTCAGTCATTACTAAATCAGTACGGGTGTTTTCTTCATCGGTTTTAGAAGGTCTCCACACGTTCCCCCTTTTTAACCGTTCTTGTAATTCCTTTTGTCTTAATTTTTCCCGTTGTTCTTTAGTTAAAAACCCTCCATATGATGTTGATCCTCCATCATCTATAACTTCTGAAACATCTTTATAAACTTGAGTTTTTCTAACGGGATCAAAAGCTTTATCGGCTGCTTGGGCTCCTGTTCTAACTCCAGTTCTAACTCCTTTACCAATTTCAGATTCCCATGCTTTATAAGCTGCTTCTCCTAAATTTTCTGCTGCTTTACCTGCTACTTTACCGGCAGCACTTCTTCCCTTTTGGGCTCTATCGTAAGCTTCTTTGGCTCTTTTAAATGCATCACTTTCTCCTAATCTTCCTGTTTCATCTTGTAAGGCTTTGATGTTCTCCTTTAACTCGTTACTCTTTTTCACTTCTTTTCTAAAGGTATCAAAGAACACTTTCATAGGTGATTGTGGTTGTTCATTCATGAGTCTATGGGTGTGGGAAATTCCTCTTAATCCAATCATGGCACCAGTGGCACTAACAGTGGTAAGGGGATGTTTCATCCCAGAAGTATGAGTTAGCACTCCACTGCTTCTAAGCATTATTGTATATGTTGGTTTGTTAGGGTTTTTTTTTTCAGTTTTCAACTTTTTTTTTTTCGGTGTCAATGACATGGTTAGCGCACGCGACTTTTATTATGAGTGATATTATTTCATATATAAGATCTAGTCCATCAGTACTACTACTACTCTACTTCTACATGTCCCCTACCCCCGTAATCTGTCCCACCATCTCATCCCCTTAACTATCCCACAAACTATCATCATCGTAACCCCAGTAATATGAACCGCATTGATGATCTTGTCTTGTCTAGCTTGAATATTCACTGCTCTTGAATAAGCAATATCAGGTCTAAATGAAATCATCGTATACATAGGAATCCATTCAAACCATCTCCCATTACAATATTTCCCCAAATAATAATCAAGTTTCTTCCTAAACAAGAAAGATGTCTTTGTAACTTTAGAAGCCATTTCATTATAATTATCCATAGCCAATTTACAAATAGTATCAACATCATTTTTTCTAACCTGAGAATATTGCTCAAACGCTTTCAGTAAATTATTATCACCATTTTCATTCAACAAATTTAATAAAACCGTAACATCCTCTAACCCACAATTCATTCCTTGTCCATAAAATGGTACCATCAGATGAGCAGCATCACCTAAAATCAATGCTTTACCATTTGGAGAATGATAGGGATAAGCAGAAGTTTGGATTAATGATCCTCTAGGATATTTTTCATAAGCAGTAATTAATTGATCTTCTCCTAATAAATTCACCGCATTAGGGAAGTTTTGTTTAAAGAATTCAACAAATTGTTCACTTGATTTAATAGAATTAATTAACCCCCATGAACTGAAAAATGTGGAGGTAAATGAGCCATTCAGATTAGGTAAAGCAATTAACATATAATCTTGACGAGGCCAAATATGTAAATGGTTAGGATCAATTTGATATCCTCCATCTGGCTTACTAGGAATATGCAATTCCATATATGACATATCTATATAAGTTTGAGATGTATTCATTCTCATGGTCTTTTGAAGTTGATATTTGAATTGTGAATGGGATCCATCACATCCAATGATATAATCAAATTCATGTTCAACCTCTTGTTCATCATCATTCACCTTAAAAATCATTTTAGGATTATCATTACCTTTATTAACAATTCCAATTAATCGATGATTGAACAATACTTCAACTCCACGTCTTTTCACCTCTTCTATCAATAATTTGTTCAATAAACTTCTGTCAATAGAATTGTTATATTCACCAAACAATCCATACCTTTGTGATTCTTGTTTGGTACCAGATTTATCATGAATCATTCTCCCATAAAGCTTAACACAATGAGTCATGATATTATCAGTAATGGACTTATCTACCAAGTCAAGGGCATTGATTCCTCTACTACTTAAAGATAAGTTAATGGATCGAAGATTTGTCATTCTTTCGTTGCTTAAAGTGGAAGGATCTTGACGGAGTTCAAATAAACTAACTTTATACCCTTTCGATTCGAGAGCTAAAGCAGCTACACAACCAACGATTCCAGCCCCTACGATTCCTACTGTTTCATTTTGCATTTTAGGTGATAATAGTATATGAGGTTGATGTCCTATAAGTCTCTTGCTAGAGTCGTTCTATAAGTCTATGGGTTATGACTCTACAAGTTATACTTGTGGAATGACTTTTTGGTGATGCGATTTTGAATCTGCCATTGGTTCTGCGGCTCTGTTTAAATATTAGTCGATGGCTTATTACTCGCATATACGCACCAGTTTACGATTCGCCTACGGCCATTGTATAGAGTCCATCTCATTATCTCACTCTCACGTATTCTCTGCCCATCAATATCCACCACCACCTTGGCCTTTGACCCGTCTCTCGTCTATCCTGTCTCCTGCCTCCCTCCGCCTTTCCCGTATCTCCTCCTAATCTTATTGTTCATAAATTATCCGTCATTATTCATCTCTATTTACCCTATTAACTACTGGCTGCTTGTTTCTGTTCATATTTTCTCAACTTTTCTTGTTTCTGGCTAATGGTTTCCTTTAATTGATCAATTTGTAGTTGTAACTCACTATTTCCATCGGAAAATTCTTTATTAGCTTTTATAGTATTATCTAGATTCTCTTTCATGGTCAATTGATCAAATTTGGTTTGTAAGTCATTGAATTTCTTGGTTAATTCATCGTGTTTAGCTTGATTTTCTTCAACTTCATGTTCATATGTTTCTCTTTGTATTAAGATTTCATCATGAGTAGAAGTTAAATTATCAACTTCAGAATTTAATTTAACAAGGGTTTTATTCAATTCTTCATTGATTTCCTTAGCATTTATTAATTCGTTATTATTATTATTCAAGGAATTCATATAAATCAAATAATATTCATTTTCATATTTTAATATCGATGGTTCGATTTGAGTGAATTGATCGACTAATTCATTATTCATAGGATTATAAAATTCTTTACTGAATAAATAATTCACAAGTTCTTCATTATTTAATTGACAAATCTTGGTAGTATTCTCAATCATTAATAATGTGAAAAATTGACATAATACTGGGAACCCAAAGAATATAATCATATCTAATAATGTGATCATTATTGAGTTATCAATAAATTTATCATTAAAGAATTTAGAAATTTCTCCTTTAATTAATTGAGATACTTGAACCCCTTGTTTAGAAATATGAACAAAACTATCGGAACTGAAATCTTCTAGGGACCGATTAATTTCATATATCAATTCGGATATGTTTAAATTATTAATCAATTTATTCAATTTTAAGAAGATATAAAAGATGTCTTCCAGTAACACATGATCAGTAGTACCAGGAATCGAATCTAAAATGGTCCCAAATCTCTTTATTAACAGAATCGAAAGTTCTGTCACATTGGAACTAATAATCTCTCCGTCATTATTGCTATTATTATTTATGATATCTAACTTGTTGATGTTAGATGATAACACTTCGGTAATATAATAATTGAATACTTTTATAGCATCTTTAATCTTGTCGTCTTTAATGGGTGTATCTTTAAGCTGAGCATCATTACTATTGATTTCGGCTCCATTGGCTTTCTTTAAAAGATTCCCATATCGATCTTTTGTCAATTGATATCTAACATGGAATGTCTTTAAATAGATCATAATTCTTGAATGGGTGGGGATTCCTTGTTTCAATTGTGAAAATAATTCATCTCCCAGAATTATTCTATTGCTGCCATTCTTATTATCCTCCAATAAAAACTTTTCCCAGTACTTTTGGTTGTCATCATTGGAGTCATCTTGTGATATTAAGCTATCAATTTTTTCTCTTACGGTATCTGTTGATAAGCTTTTATAGGCAAATATATCGGAAGATTCATTCATGATAGGTAATGTGTATAATTCTTGTTGTCTCTTATTTAACAAGTTCATCAAAGTTTCGGAGTTTTCGATGGTTCCGTGGTGATTACTGGCTTGTTTATCATTATTATTACCGGTAGACACTTCTATATTCAATCCTTGTAACTTTGTTTCAGCATCATCGTCGAGAGAATTTGAATGGTTTATGTGTTCACTCATATCAATTTTACCGGTGTGAGTATTTCTGGATGGTAATTGTGGGGGTGTGGAAGTGTTAGCGTTGTGGGAATGTTGATCAGACATTGTAAGTGGTTTAGTTAATCAATTGACATGACAGTTGATGTTCGCGGCATTGGTGGGGATGTGTTCTGGGGCCATCGGGCCTAAAACTATCGGGTCCGAGACCACTAGCTAGACTAATATCTTATACTGTTTCTATTACTATGCCTATATGACTACATGACTAAATATGCAATAAAGCCCCTCGAAGTCTATTTAGATACTCTTCTTCGTTTAGGTAATGGTGATCGTATTCTCTTGGAATTCTTTTGAGGTTGTGAATTCCCTTGAGATTTGGGACTTTTCAATTCATTTCCATCCATCAATCCCGAAACCTGTGCTAACGTATCTTCCTCTATTTCTGAAAGACTACTGCTAGATGCGGCACGAGCTCTATGAACAGCTTGATCAGTGTCTTCTCCATCATTTGGTGTCCTGTTTGAGTCTTCAATCAGATCTAATTCTATTAACTCTACAGGAGCTTTAGGTTTTAACGTAGACGAATATTTTGATGGTGATCTTCTGATAGAATTAGAGCTTTGGGGACTTTTGGTGTTGTTGGAACTCTTGGTACTGTTGGGACTCTTGATGCGATCGGGACTCTTAATGCTATTGAGACTCTTAATGCTATCGGGACTCTTAATGCTATTGCTGGTGTTGGTGCTATTAAACTCGGGTGATCGAATAACACCTTGATCGTGTTTGATCTTAAATACTTCTTCATTGGGACCAGGAAGCTCTTTATACCTCTTCTTAAACTTCAAATACGCTATCATCAATGTCTTATTATTAGCTCTCAAGTTTGCATCGTTAATCAGTTTCTTCAACTGGATGATTTCATTCAATTGTTCATTGGTGAATGCCTTCCGAGGTTCTGGAAACAATTCATTTAACATTATGACACTGGTTTTAGATATCCCACTACTGATAGAATCAGTTCTACTCAAATATTTATTTTTTAATCGGTCACCCTGGCCATTCTTCTTTAACCAATTTATTAGTTCTATTGATTCTTTGAACACGGAATTGTGATCAAATTCTTCAGAATTGGACCTTTGAGACACTTGATTTAAATCTATAGCAGGTACTCCATCAATTATCATGCCCAAGTTGTCGATTTCTGGGTTGTGGTCATTTGAATCTATATGTATGACCTGAGAGTTGGAAGCTTGGTTATTCAGGGTCTGTGGGGATGATGATTTTGGAAGTGATTCTGGTTGCTCTTGCTGTTTTGGTTTCCCTTCTGGTCTTGATGCTGGTTTTTGAGGCGATGATAAATCAAAAATACTGGATTCATCAAATGTTGGGGTTGCTCTCTTTGTGGGTATGGTAACTTGAAGATGTCTAGAAGGATTTCTGCCCCTTGACAGATAACTATTAACCTTGACAGGATTGGTGACCTTAAATTCAAGAAGTTCCACTTCATTATCTGAAGACTCTGGAGTGTCACCATTTCCATCACCTTTAACTTTTAATTGTTCATTTAGACCATCCTTTGAATCCTCTAATTTCAGTGAAGTTCTATTATTTGGTTTTAAATTTCCTTCTAAAACCTTTCCATTAAGACCATTCTTATTGTCACTACCATTAGTATGATTCCCATTAGAGTCTTTATTTAATCCATTGGTTTTTGATGTTGAATTCTGTTGTTTTTTATGCAAATCCAATAAAGTGTTAATTAACTCTCTCCTCATTCCAGATCGTTCTGAACTATTAAAAAAATTCTTATAAGAAGATTCATTTCGGTCCCAAATTTTCAAACAATCATTTCTTGAATTCAAGAATTTCCTAATGTTGTAGATCACGTGGATACCACAATCATTGAAATTATTTTGTTTGGGGACTCTGGTGGATCTAAACACAATATCCTTACTGTCCATATCAATATTGTGGTTTTCTCGACAATATTCTACCAAAAATCGTTTAAATGGTTTATGAAGACCCGCATGTTTCTGACTTAAGGAATCAAACACGAATATGTTGATTTTCCCTGGGAATTTTAAGGTGTTGGGCTTTTTAGATAATTCGGTTGTATCTATTAAAAGTTCATCAATGTTATTATGGGGACTATCCAGGCTCTCCCTGTTATCATCTTTCTTAACATCTTTCTTTTCTGCTTCTACTTCTCTTTCTCCTTCCCTTTCTTCTTCACCCTCCTTCCTAATAAATCGTCCTTCCTTTCTCGCCTTCTCTAAAAACTCAGGTAATCCCACCATAATACATCCATACCAATGCAAATTCTCATTGATAGGCACTATCACATTAGAATAACTAAACAAATCAATCTTAGTTAACCATCGTTTAATATTCCCATAATAATCAATTTCTTCTAAACTATTTTGAGTCTTCTTTGACATTAATTTCAAATAAAAAAATGAATTGAACGTATAAACTTCAGACGACTCAAGTACTCCTTTGGTTATAGTTTGTTCTATTTCATAGTTAATAAAGAAATCAATGATATTATCATTTACCCAATCATTATTATAAAGAGTCTTGAAATCTTTATAAGCTATAGTAAATGGTTTACCATCAGCAAATCTAAACTCTAATGGAGGAGAAAATGGAGCAGGGGTTTCAAGTGGGACCAAGACTTCTTCATTTGCTGTGGAAGTAGTTGAAGTGCTATTTCTAGTTCTTTTGGGGCTACCAATAGAGGATAAATTTAAATCAAAGTTGTTATTATTGTCATTGTTATCATTACTAGCAGCACTACGAGTCCTTACTCTCTCTGAACGAGTCCTAGCATATGTAGCAGGCAGACCAAGTTTATTAGGGATCATATTAAGCTCCAAAATAGATTTGGACTCGTTGTACATATTGGAAGGTGATATTGAAGGAACAATATTATCCGACTTTTTGAATTTATAATCGGTAGATGATGAGCCAGAATCTTCCTTGGTAGTTATTGAATGACTATTACCAAGCCCCGAAAACCGTTCATTATCGACTTGAGTTATAGTGTCATTGATAAACGATTCAGACACTTGAGTGGTATGCATTGGCCAATTATTTCTTCGACAATAACTAAATAAATCAGAATGATCTGTTAAATGATTTATAACAATATACCCTAACAGTTTCTTTAATAAGAGTAAAATACAGTTCCCGGAATCACAGAAGAATATTTGGTTCAAATGTTGGAATTTATGAATCACCAACGGTTCAATTATTCGTTCACGATCAGTGCAATAGATATATTCATCGGGTCGAGAAATGTTCAACATTAAAACCGATGGATCGAGTTTCAAAGTTTTCCCATTCTTCTTAATCGACTTAATTGATATTTGACTTTTGGGCACTTCATATAGCTTTGTATCATGGGGGTCTATCAGTTCACCTATTATAGTTTTGATGTGTTGGATAGCTCTTGCATTCGAGTCATTTGAATTCGTGGGGTTGTTCCCCGTAGACGTAGTAGAAGAGCCGGCTCGTATTTCTGGGTGATTGTGATTTTGATCACTTGGAGTGCCTGCTATTGATATGGATGTTGAATGTGATTCAGACATTTCATGATTGTTCAGGTCCTTATATATTTGTGGCAGGGAGGATGTGGAATGAGTGATCTTTATGGGAGGTTCTTCGGATAAACCACTCAACGAATTAGAAGGTTGTTGACCACGATAAGAAGAGTATTTGGATCTTGTTTTCTGTGAGCGTCTGGGTCTTTTTAGGGATCCGTACCCATATGGTTTATGGTGTTCAGCACTCATGAAACCACTGGATTATGTTCTCATCAACCAGAGGAATATGCTTGGAGTTAAAATCAAAGATCAAGATGGCCTTCGCGAATGAGGGAAGTTAAGGAGGATGTGGTAGGGAGTAGGGGACGGATGGTAGGAGGTCGGGGCGAGGTTGTGCGTCATTGGTGCGAGGGTGGTTGGTTGGTCGAAGATATTAGGGAGATGTTAGTATGAATAGGTTTTTTGTATGCTACTATAGGCCACTACATGCTACTAAATACTATGCTACTATGCTACTAAATACCTTATAATCGTTCTATCACCTCATTCACCTCATTCACCTCATTCGCTCTACTTCAACCACTACTGCCCTGGTTCCTGAAGCACCGCTAACATATCTACATTATAATTTCTCGGAACATAGTCATGTTGAGTTATAATAGATATAACCACTGGTAAAGCTCCATGCTTAGACTCTGATCCTATTAATGTCCCAGACTTACAATACAACTTCCCAGTTTGTAATTGGTCAGTTGAAGAGTCCTGTAATCCCTCAATCTCTACCGTTATACCTGATTTCCAATCAATATTATATAGCAGTACCATCTGGTTCTGGTCATTGAAATCCGTAGCAGAACCATGTGGATTTATATACTCACCGTTCAAATTAAAACATACTTTGGACAAGTCTATATTTAGCCCAGTTCCAAGAAGTTTAGTCAATGCTTCTTTTAAAGTCCATAGCTGATTAAACACATAATATCGAGTCAGTTCCTCTTCAATAATCTGTAATTGCTGAGACTCTGATGGATGAAAAATTGCTTCAAAATCTTCCAAAATCGTCAGGCTAGAAATATTTTGATGACTATGAGATAAATCTACCCCTATAGCACTATGGTCATTGACCTGAATCATTATCACTAATAATCGATTTGAACTACTAGCTGTTAGAGTGAATTGTTCTAATGGCAATTCAGGTTTCCCATACTGATCATAACTGAACTCTATTGGTTCCCAAGCGTTGAATTTATCGGTACGACCCAATTTATACCTGATGGAATTGACAATAAATAACGTGAATAATTTGTTGACTAACAGTTTAACTCTGACATCATGGGTGTTGATATTTCGAATTTTCAATTGCTCTTTCAAAGAAAGCATTCGTAAACATATTTCAAAGTTATAGGCATCATTTAGATGGGTTTGGAGGTGATCTGAGATGTAAGTGGTGAAGATATATAGTCCATTATCAATGTTAATTTCAGGAATAAAAGTAGTCATTAACTGGTGAGACCATTAAAATTACTGCGAAATTTGCGAAATAGAGAGATAAAGAAATAGTGAGAAATCATTAGCTACAAGATCATCACACACCCATAATCATATATTGTTTAATCAATAATAAACATTGGATCCACTTTCAACGGGATGAGCCTTTGAATATTCCAATGTCTCCATTACAACCTTCTTAACGGCCTCAACACTTTCTGGTGATAATTGATAATGGAAAGCAATCCTACTACTACTAATTTTAATTCCGGCCTTTTTCAGTGCTTTTATAAAATAGTCTAAATTCATTTTACTTTTAGCCATATCAATAAATACAAAATTTGTATCAACCGGATGTGCCAATACAATCCCATTATCTTTACAAAGTTGGCCTAAATCTTTAGCCAATTGATGAGTTTGTTTTAATTTACCGAAATTTTCATCAATAGCTGTCATTGCCATAGCTGCTAATAATCCACTTTGTCTAATACCTCCACCATTTTGTTTTTTAAAATGATTAGCTTTAGCAATAAATGGTTCATCTCCTACCAATACTGAACCAATTGGAGCTCCTAAAGTCTTGGATAAACATAATGAAATTGAGTCAAAATATTTACAATATTCTTCAATAGAAATCCCAGTTTCGGCAGATGCATTCCATAATCTAGCTCCATCTAAATGTAATTTGATTTGTTTCCGTTTACAAAATTCACTGATTTTTTTAATTTCTTCTAATGGCATAATAATTCCGTGTAATGTATTTTCTAAACAAATTAATTTGGTAGGAGTTGAATGAATTTCCCCATCATCTTCAACAAAATTAGGTAAAATATCATCTTCTAGAGTTAAATAATCCCCATTTTTAGGGATTACTGGTCTAGGTAATACTTGACTCAAGGTAGGTAACCCTCCAGCTTCATGAGCAATTATATGGCCTCTATAATCACAAATTAAACTATAAGGAGGTTGAAACAAGTTAGCCCGAACGGCAATTTGATTACTTAAGGTACCACTGACACAATATAAACCTTTTGGTTTCCCAGCCATTTTAGCTACTTTACATTCTAATGATTTAGTGGTATCATCTTCATTATAAACTGCATCTCCTAAACTGGTAGAACAAATTGATTGAATCATTGAACTGGTGGGGGTAGTGAATGTATCACTTCTAAATTCATTATGGGCGGGACTCTTTTGTTCAAATACAGATAAGTCCATGGTCGAGGTTATTAGTGACTATTGACAATTGGTTATTACGGTCAATTGATGGTAATTTGAAAAGTGTTACAAAGGATTAGTTGATCGACAGTTCGCAGAGTCGCATAATCGTTGAGTGGTAGCAGCATGTCGGAATTGGTTTGCCAGACACCCGAGATGGGGAGTTATCAAGGCACAATAAGACACCTGAGGCTAGATATCAGACACCAGGCAAGATATCAGGCACCCGAGACTAGATACCAGGCACCAGACTAGATACCAGACACCTAACAAGACCCTTAACAGTACCTAAGAACTGACGTCCGGTTCGCCTAATCTCCACCCAGTCCGCTTAATACATTCTTGTGCGTAAATGGTCCCGTGACTAAACACCCATCAATACCTACTTCAAAGCCTACATTAGTACCTTTTTCTCCTTTGATATCCCTCTATTGTCCTCTACAATATCCCAACAAAACTCTCATTCTTCCAATACCATTAGTCCATTGGTCTTTCAAAGCTCTACTCCTTGGACTCTACTTGTAGTTATCTTATCAGCATCTCTCATAACTTAACCGTTATCAGTAATACGCTAAAAACGTTAATCATTTACTCACTCATTACCTGTCCACTAATTCCTACACCCGATACGGGGGAAGCCTATAAACACCATCCCTTATAATAATGTACCCACAAGCTCCACACACACACACACAAGCTCCACACACACAAACACACACACACACACATATATATAATATATATTTAAGCGGGACCTTCCTATCAGATCTTTCACCTCTTCACTCTCTTGTTTTTGATAACTCAACGGTTATGTCGCATTTGACTTCCTATTCTGGTAAGGGCTGCAGTGATTCCCGCTAACTTAATTTTGTTCGGACTCTCACTATATAAAAAGCCATTATCCTTTAAATCAATTAATCATTTTAATTACCCTCAATTGAATAACCAAAAATGTCATTACAAGTAGATATCACCTTACCAGATGGATTGAAATTCACTCAACCAACTGGATTATTCCTTAATAACCAATTTGTCAAATCCAAATCTGGTAAAACCATCGATTCAATTAATCCTCAAACTGGGGAAGTAAATGGAACCGTTTATTGTGCCGAAGAAGAAGATGTTGATATTGCAGTCCAACACGCTAAAACTGCTTTTAAATCTTGGAAGAAGACCTCTGGAGTCGAAAGAGGTGAATTGTTATATAAATTAGCTGATATTTGTCAAGAACAACGGGAATTATTAGGATCAATGGAAGCATGGGATTCTGGTAAAACTAAAAATCAAAATGCAGTTTTTGATATCGATGAATGTATTGGAGTATTTAGATATTATGCTGGTTGGGCTGATAAAATCCATGGGAAAGTTATTCAAAATGATCCTAATAAATTAGCTTATACTGTTCACGAACCAATTGGAGTTTGTGGTCATATCATTCCATGGAATTATCCTCTCTTAATGGGAGTTTGGTGTATTGCTCCTGCTTTAGCTGCTGGTAATGTATCAATCTTGAAAAGTTCAGAAATCACTCCTCTTTCAGTGTTATATTTAGCTACATTATTTGAAAAAGCTGGATTCCCACCGGGGGTATTTCAAGTGATTTCTGGTGAAGGTAAAGTAGCTGGTAATGCTTTAGCTTCTCATATGAAAGTTGATAAAATTTCATTTACTGGATCAACTGCTACTGGGAAATTAATTCAAAAAGCCGCCGCTTCTAATTTAAAAGCAGTTACTTTAGAATGTGGGGGTAAATCTCCTTTAATTGTTAGATCTGATTGTGATATTGATCAAGCCGTTAAATGGGCTGCTATTGGGATCTTTTCTAACCAAGGTCAAGTTTGTACTTCTACTTCAAGATGTTATATTCAAGAAGATATTTATCAAGAATTTTTAACCAAATTAGCTGATCATGTTAAACAAGAATATTTACAAGGATCTGTTTATGATGATAAAATGGTGGTAGGACCACAAGTTTCTAAAATGCAATTTGAAAAAATCTTGAGTTACATTGAAATTGGTAAACAAGAAGGAGCTAAAGTATTAATTGGTGGGGAAAGAAATTCTGATAAAGATTTAGAAAAAGGATTTTTCATCAAACCAACGATTTTTTCTGATATTAAACCTGATATGAGAATTGTCAATGAAGAAATCTTTGGTCCAGTCTTATCATGTGGGAAATTTAAAACTGATGACGAAGCTATCGAATATGCTAATCAAACTGATTATGGATTAGGGGCTGCTATCTTTACCAAGGACATTACTGCTGCTCATACTATGGCTAGAGAAATTGAATCAGGAATGGTTTGGATTAATTCCTCAAATGATTCTGATTATCACGTTCCATTTGGTGGGGTCAAATCTTCTGGAGTAGGTAGACAATTAGGTGAATATGGATTAGAACATTATACACAAGCCAAGGCTATTTATGTTAATACTGGTGTTCGTTTGTGATTGAGCCAGGGTGTTTAGAAGTAGTAGTTTTAATTAATATAATTATCGTTGTGTAAATTCATGCTCTATAATAAATTTTGCAATCGTCGTGCACTGAAGCGTTTCACAGTCAATTCATTTTCGCAATGTACCTCATTATAATCAGTTCCTTTGTACCCCTATTCGACTATATAAGGGTATTGATTCACGTAAACTAATCCTTGAAACCTTGCACAAATACCTTTTGTACTTAACGGTTGGACTATGAAAGAAAGACCGGGCGACGTTTTAGCCAAGTCCAATAGCATAAGTCATCAGTTGCTAAATTCTCGTCCCAATAGTACTAGATCTATTAAAGAGGATGGAAGTCATATAGTCATTGATTACAATCCCAGTGACCCACAAGAAGTTAATGAATCTGATCAATCTGATGGATATGGCATGGATAATATGGTTATAGATAATATGGATAGCGGCTGTTACAGTGGGTCCCATAGGGGGTCCCACAGTGAGTCCGTTGGTGCTAATTCCAACCATGTTACTATAGATCCCAGGAATTCGACCCTCCCAACCACCATTGATTCCAATTCCATACCGACGCTGTCATTAAATAATATTTCCTCTACCACCACCACCACCACCACCACCACCATGTTCGATCATCAACCTAAAAACAGTATACTAAATATGCTCCCATTAGCCATAATACCCAAAATCTTACAACATGTACACCAATATGATTTAGTTAATATCCTGAAACTAAGTCGAACATTCCATCTGTTAGCTGTTGATCGGTTATATAGACGAGTGACAGTTATATTGAATGGTGAATTCCCTATAAGGTATAAGAATAATTCCCAATTATTTGTTAAAGAAAATGGGATTGAGTATATGGATACCGCATTAATTTTAACTTGTGATAATCTTGTAAAGTTTCTAGAGGTGTTAAAAACTAATCGTAATCTTTTACAAAAAGTTAAATTTTTTGTATTTGATAAATGTCATTCCAGTTTTAAATTTGATAATTCCCAAATCAGTTTATTACAAAATCAAATTATCGATTTTTTTGGAACTTATTCACAAGAGATTAATTTCTTACATATTACATTTATTGATTTCTTATTAGGAATTGAAAAATTAACTCAATTCTTAAGAAATAGAAATATCCGGAATAAAATCTTCAAATTATTTGTAACTAATTTACCCGACTTATATCAACCAATAGTTCCTCAAGGATTAACTAATTTATTTTTAATGTTAGATGAGTCTGAATTAGCTAATTATGAATCGATTGATTTAAGCACTGATCCATTCAAATTATTTAATTCTTTATTTACGTTGACTTGTAGTACTAATAATCAATCTGGATTAGAAATTTTGAATAAATTTAAATTGATTAATGATGATTCTAAATTGAAATTAAAGGGATTAACAATATTTCATTTACATAAAGGCCAAAATAATACTTATGATAATTACTTACATAATGAAATCTTTAATCATGGGAATAATAGTGATGAAAATTTATTTGAAAGAGAATATGAACGAGAATATGGTAATGAAGACCAGAATTCCACTAACGATATTATTAAATCATTAGATTTTGATATAATTAATCAAAAGATTGATTTGAATTACTTATCCAATTTGTATTTAAAAATCGATTGTATTGAGCATCGAACTAATACTTGTCATTGTTTCCCAAATTTTTTTAAAGAGTTAACTAATTTTGTTGATGAAAATGATGGATTAAAAAATCTTCAAAGTTTTGAATTGGAATTATTTCCTAATTTAGACTGGTTAAGACCTCATAAATTATTAGAAAACATCTTAACTCCTCTTGGAAATTTTATAAAATCATTAAAGAATTTATCAAGATTAACTATTGATTTTTCAACTCCAGGATATAAAATGTTTGATAATTCTATGGGGATGGATTCATCAATTTTAAATCGTTTAAATGAACGATTATTGGAAGCATTTTTTTTGGGGTTTTTACCATATAATGGAACCCAAACTGGGTTAAATTTAAAAACCTTACAATTACCTGATTTCTTAACGTCTTTTATTTATTATAAACCAGATTTTTATGAAAGTTTATTACATACATGTACTTGTAAAGGATGTCAATTAGTTCTTGATAAGCTTAAAGAATTGTTTTATCCTTTAAAAGAAGACCATGAAGATGAAGATCAACAAGATGATGAAGATCAACAAGATGATGAAGATCAAATGGATTTACAATCTACCTATTATATCTTGATAGGGTTCATATTAGGTAAATTACAAGCTGATAGAGAAGTATGTGTTCCTATTAAACAGAAGACTTATAATTATCAAAGTTATCCTATTTATAAAGGTCAACCTCATACTTTACATAGTCATTTCCATAAAAAAACTTGTAAATGTCCAATTGATCAAGATCCAAATGGTCATAGTGAATTAAATATCGATAACTTGGTGACCACATATATAATTCACCAATTAAAAACTATAACTACTTATTTGTCAATAATCTTTTCCCAGATAGAAATCTTGATGATACATGGGATTTATTATCAATTTGACAATGGTAAGTTGGTACCGATCTATGATCAAGCTGATTATCCAGAGCTGTTTTTAAGGGGTGTTGATGAAGGTGATAGACCATTAGTACCATTTGGAAGGTTTCGGACATTGCCCCAAGATTAGTTCCCATGGTCCAGGGGCCGTTAAGGTAACTCCCCAAGATTAGTTCCCATAGGCGGGGGCCGATAAGGTAACTATCAGGGGGCTTATCGGGGCTTGATGAGATGACATCCTCTTCTCAAATTATACAGAATATAATGATTCCCATGACTCCAATGTGTATACTGTGTATATAGGAGAATCTACACAACTGATATCCATCAATATTATACTACAGGATACATTTCCTACATTTCCTTCTTTTCCACTTTTCCTACTCTCCCTTCTTTCCCTTCTCTCCCTTCTCTCCGCTCATCCAAACCATCTGCAGACCTTCTAATCTTAACCATCTGGTTATGCTTCCTGTCCTCCTCCAATCCTACTCCCATCGCCCCCTCTCCCCGTCCTACCTCTGGTGGATCTGATACCACCCCTACGTCCCCTACGTCCCCTCCGACCCCTCTCCCCTGGCCCCTCACAGGGTTTTCACTTATCGTAATCTTAGATCTATGGGGTATCTGCGAAAAAATTTTTTTTTCCGACTAACAGTGAACAAGGACCAAAGACATTGTCAACCATCATAGCACCTAGGATAACTAACAACGAGGAGACATGGATTTTAATCCATTAACACTGTTGAATTTCAATGAATCAAGTAATTTGGACTTCAACCTCAACCTGAATCTATTCAATAATGAGTTGTTTCTAGACTCTACGGTGGATGAAAATGGTTCTGGAGATAACAATCACAATGGCGCTTCTAAGCCTTCTAGTGCTGGGTCCAATGGATTAAAGGGGCCAACTGGCGGGAGTAATGATAATTCTAACGATGACTCAAACATTTCGGGGGTCATTGAAGGGAATTCTGGAGCTACTGGAGCTACTGGAGCTTCAGGGCCAACACAAAGCCAACAAGCGCAAATACAACAAATGCAACAACAACAACAGCAACAGCAACAGCAGCAACAACTACAACGTCAACAACAACAACAGAAACAACAGCAACAACAACAACAACAACATCATCATCATCAATTACAACAGATGCAATTACAACAAAGACAACAACAGCAACAACAATTATCCAAACAAGCAGAAATGATGGCCAAAGCTCAACCACAAATTCAAGGTTCTGATAAACCAGACTTTAATAACCGTCAAGTACTTACAGCGTTTTTGTATATTTATTTGACAGAAAATGGAATGAAAGAATCAGCCAATTGTCTCTTGTCAGAGACCGAACATTCGGCTAATGATTTATATACCGTTAAAGATAAATTCAATAAACTACACAATCAAGTTGATTCATCTAACGATGAACCTTTTCTATTAGAATGGTGGAATTTACTATGGTCAGTTCAATCAAACCTAAACCCAAATTTGAATCAATTGCTTAATCAAGGATTTAATAATCAGTCATCTCATTCTGGTAATGTTACCGCTTCAGGTTCTGGTTTACCTAATAATTCTAACAATTCTAACAATTCCAATAATCCAGGTAACCCAAATTCAACTGTATCTATGAATTCAAGTAATGAAAATGGCAATACGATGTTACCACCAAGACAATCTCAACAATCCAATCCCAACATGGTTCAATATCAACAACAATTGAAGTTACAACAATTGAGATTACAACAACAACAACAACAATTACAAACACAAGCGGACCCTCAATTATACTTACAGAGTCCTGTATTAGCCAATGGTCAAAATCCGAAATTGAATGAGTTACAGAGAAAGCAGTTTATGATGATGAAACAGAATCAACAACTGTTACAACAACAAGCGCAACAATTTCAAGGACAAATTCCTCCACAGGTGCAAGCCCGTGCACAAGCCCAAGCACAAGCACAAGCCCAAGCCCAAGCACAGGCCCAACAGAGAAGACAATCTCAATCAGGGATGAAACCCCAGCAGCATCAACAAGCCCTTATGAGACAACAGATGCTACTTAGACAACAACAACAGCAACAAAAAGGAGCAGGACCTCCAGGATCTCAAGGTATGCTACAGGGACAACCACAAGGCCCACAAGGCCCACAAGGCCCACAAGGGCAACCACAAGGACCACCCCAAGGACCACAAGGACCGCAAGGACAACCACAAGGACAACCACAAGGACCACAGGGACCACAGGGACCACAGGGATCCCACGGTCCAAGTCCTACTATAGGTCAAGGACCACCTATAGGTCAAGGACCACCTATGGGGCAAGGACCACCTATGGGACAGGGAGCACCTATGGGACAAGGACCACCGATGCCTCAAGGACCGCATATGGGACAAGGACCACCTATGGGACAAGGACCACCCATGGGACAAGGAGTACCTATGGGGCAGGGAGCACCTATGGGACAAGGGCCACCTATGGGACAAGGGCCACCTATGGGACAGGGACCACCAATGGGACAAGGAATGCCTATGCAAGGACCACAAATGCGGCAAGGACCACATATGCGGCAAGGACCACACAATTTGGGACAGACCCCTACCATGGGACAAGGACCACCGATGCCTCAAGGACCCCAAGGACCCCAAGGACCTCAAGGACCTCAAAGACCACAAGGGCCACAAGGACCACAAGGGCCTCAAGGACAACAAAACCAGGGACCTGGGAAAGGAGCTATGGGAAACAGAGGTAGACCATCACAAGCTCGTCAAGGTGGAACAGGACCACCACAAATTCCTCAACAGGTTCCAATGGGTGGACAACCCGTTCAACAATCCCCATATCTCCAACAGTCCCCATATCCTCAACAATCCCCATATCCTCAACAGTCCCCGTTCCCACAACATCCTCCACCTCAACAGCACCAAATGGGACCACAAAATATCCCAGCACAACAAATGGTTCCACAACAAATGGTACCACAACAAATGGCCCCTCAAAACCATCAACAGCCACCACCACCCATGCAAGCACCTCATCAAATGTCCCAACCTTCAAACCAAAATTCTTTAATGCAACATCAGTCTTCTGAAGACATGAAAAATGGCTTTATGAATGATTCTAATTTATTCTTAGACTCAGACTGGTTTAGTAGTATGGGGGCTGGTCCCGGATTCTAAGACATTAAAAATTACTGCAAACTACTGCCTACAATTTACAACCTAAAGAATTGAATTTCTTTTTTGTGTTATACATGGATGCTTTATAGATTCTCATATTGTATTACTAGTTTATATTTTTCTCTTGACTTCTGAAGTCAATCTATTACCTATAAATAATGATTCTAATTAATATACTTTCTACTTCATTTATATGAAAATTCTCTGTCTAAAATCTGTCTCATAAAATCATATGAAACGATTGCAAAAAATCGCACCAAGGAAAAAAATAAAAAATAAAAAAAAAAAAAAAAAAAACAAATCAACTACATACTCGTAACGATATTAAGCTGGTCTTATTTATAACACAGGTCCCATTAACCACCCCTAACAAACACTGCCATAGCAGGAGCCTCCAACTACTTAAGTACCATTCTATTTAATTGCCTGTGAATTTCCTGCTGCCTTAGAGCGGACTGGGGGGTACCATCTAACACCGCTGAAACCCCAGAAATTACCTTTTTGTTTGTACTGATCTCCTCGACCTGGCAGTTGATCTGACCAGATTTTAATAAAAAATTCGGGGACTTATAGAACATGAATTTCGATCGGTTTAATCCACTAGCAGGATACTTTTCCAATGAATTGCCCAAGGAAGTTACAAAGGGAATCACTAGAGATTTAAATGATCACCTCCATAATGAAGATTTGGGTATAAGTGATTGGGGGATTGAGGATACCTTAAGTAGTCCCAGTTCACGTAATGCTAGCATTTCCAATTCCAATTCCAATTCCAATCAACCCTTTCAAGCTCCTTATGGGTACCCTAATGGAATAGTGAATAGACCTAGTTTATCACATCATTCTAGTGTATCCCATCAAAGTGGTCCACAAATGTCACCACAACTACCGAATTTCCCACCACCACAACCCTTTCATCAAGGACATTTATACGGCCAGAATTCATATCAAAGTCCCACACATTTATCCCATATCCCTCCCAATCATCAATTAGATCTCATGGACGATAGTTTTACTCGGTATTATCATACTTATACCACCCAGCCTATTGCAGCAACCACTGAGAATTTCCGTAAATTCATTAAGAAATATCTTTGTTTAAATCTTCAGCATGAATTTTGGGATAAGTTCAAATATAATCTTGTCATATCAAACCTATTAGAAGATTCAATGATATTATCTAAAAATGAACAATCTCTCAATAATATCCTTCAACTTTCAAGTAATTTTCATATGAGAGATTCCATTTATTATAAACTCATTAATAATGATGGAACTCAATTAATCTTAACTAAAAATTATAAATTGAAGTTCCCTGCTTATTTAAACTCCAAATCCCAAATTATAACTATAATTAATTTAATCATATTCTTATTGAAACAAACTTTAATTAAAGAGGACTCAGGCTTTAATCAAATCAAAATGTTTAAAATTTTATTAATCATATCCACTAAAATCATTAAATTTAAACGGATTAATATGATGATTCAAATGAATAAAATATTGAACCGTTTAAATGAATTCCTAATCAATAATTTCAAAATTAATAAGAAGATAATTATCAATTTGATCAATGTTAAAAACTTGAGATTATTTAATCAACCAGAAAATGGAACAAGGGTTATTAATCATTTGGATTATAGTTTAAGGTTTTTACTTTTCAACTTGAAATCTTCCATTATAAAGTTATTACCCATATTAAATGGACCTATCTTGGAACAATATTGTAACATTAATAATATCAATTTATTTGAAGACGATGAAGACGATGAAGACGATGGGGAAGAACAGCCAAATAATATGAATGATGATAAACACATGAATAAAATCATTAGAAAGATTACCAGGTTTAATAAATTAAGAAAATTTTTAATCTGTCAATTATTGACGATTGACGGAGGAGTGGAAAACAACTTTTTCTTATTAAAAGTCATTGATAAATTCAATGCCAATGCTTTTCAAGATGAAATCAATGAATTGACAAATCTTTCAGTATTTGAAAAATTGTTAATTCTTGAAGAATTCTTTGGTGAACATAATAAAATCTTAGATAATTTCCATTTAATGTTTGAGAAATTTGAGAAATTAAATAAATTACAAGATTTAACTATTAACAATGAAAACCAAGATATTTTAAAAGTGCAACATAATACTTCTGATAATTTAAGTAACAGTTTAAATCAATTGATTTTAAAAGTTTCAAATTTATCTACCAATTTATCCTTCTTTAACAAGTACAACAAATCAACCCTTGATAATAAAAACGAATTGCAAGAGAAATTAATGATTTTTAATCAGTTTAGTGATGACATTGAATCTATAAAACAATTATATAAACTAAATCTACAAGATTTAAGCTATCAAATGAATGAAATTGAAAATGATGAATTGATGTCTTTAACTAATTCTAATTCAGGAACTCCTTGTGATTCTAATAGAAATTCAAGAAATAGTGGTGAATTTAATTTGAAATCTTTCCATACTTCTAATCATAATACTGGTGGATCTAACAATACTCCTAATAATAATTATCAAAAAAATACTGATATGAAAAAGAGATATTCATTACCAGTCAATTCTCAACCTTCTGATTCAGCAACAATCACTCCTACTAATCAAAATGGTGATAATGACAAACCTTATAAGCGTTTATCAACTGGATTAAAACTCGGGCTATTAACAGTTTTTGAAGATGAAAAAACTGGTATGAGTAGTTCACCTCAATCAAAATCTCATAGAGGATCTTCTCAATCATTACCTATTCAACCGTTCCAATCTCCCATCCAACTTCAATCGCCACAACTGCTGTCACAAGTTTTCAATCAACCACAATCCTTTAATCAACCACAATCCCAATCTGTTAAATCTAGCATCAATAGAAAGGGTAGGAAACCCACTGCGTTTGATGATAATTATATCAATATTTTACCTCCTAGTAATTACGAGACTTATAACCAAGCCACCTTGGATTCATTATCTAAACGAAAGGCTTCTAACAGTAACCGGTTTTCTGTCAACTCATTAAATTCAAATTTGAGTGGAATTTCAGAAATTTTAAGTTCTACTCAAATTACATCATTCGATGAAATTGATGAGAATTCAATGAGTAAAGATGATTTAAAGTTGAGACTTGAAGAGAGTTTGAATAAGATATATCGATTGGAAAGACAAGTAGAATCCCAAAAAGATAATTCTTCATCTGATTTGCCAGAGAGCTATAGTGCCAAGGACATTGGTATCAATGGTAATCCAGCTGATGGAGATGGAGATGGAGATGGAGATGGAGACGTTGTGGATGTTGATAATGCCAAAGGTATTAATGATGAAAATCGTCAACCGGGTGTTGTAATGCCCAGTAAACTCAACGAGGTTGAAATCGATAACAATGAAACAACGTTGAGTAAATCATTTCTTAATGACTTAGAGAGAACTTTAAACAAATAATGTATTATACCCAATTTATTTAATTAGCATTAATATATATTCATTAATATATTTATTATAATCACGTGATTTATCTATCTACACTTATCTTACATTGTTTATTTCAATTTATGATGATGATGTTGAAAAGTCTCCTTCATCTTCATGATACATATCTTCCAACTTTTTTGATTTAATTACACCAGGTTTAGCTTTATCTTTAGAATCAACTTGCGTATTGTTGTTACTATCACTAACTGGGGCAGGGGTAGAATTTTCAGTAGAATCATTAGATGGTTCATCACCTCCCAATAATAAATAAGCCACATCCTTCTTTTTATCCTTAGCATTTTCCTCTTTTTTGACTCCGCTACTTTTACCTTCCATAACCACCTGTTGAACTTGTTCTTTTTGTTTAGCTCTATCTCTCATTCTTTCTTCAATAGTATTCTTCATCAATAATCTATAAACCGTAACTTGCTTGGTTTGTCCCAATCTATGAGCCCTATCCATGGCTTGTGAATCAATAGTAGGATTCCAATCTGAATCGTAGAAAATAACTGTATCAGCAGCAGTTAAATTAATCCCTAATCCACCGGCTCTGGTACTTAACAAGAATACAAATAATTCAGGTTTATTTTGCCAATCTTGAACCAAATCTCTTCTATCATCTAACTTAGATGATCCATCTAATCTAATATAAGTATGTTGTTTATATGTTAAATATTCCTCCATTAAATCCATCATCTTTGTCATTTGGAAATAAATCAATACCCTATGATCATTAGCTTTCAATTCTTGAAGTAATTGATCTAATTTAGCCAATTTACCTGATTCAGTAATAAACCTATTCATTGAAGGCATTCTTATATTTGAATAATCAATTAATTTATTCAATGGATTAGGTAACATGTTAGTTTTAGGATAATCCAGTACTGGAACATTATGCTTCATGTATTCATACTCATTTGTTAAAGATAATGGAGCTATGCTTGTTTTAATTTGAGGATTAAATAATGTATCATTCAAGCTATAGTTGAATTGATTACTATTACATACAACATTAATAGGTGGAGCACAAGCTATTGGCTTGGCAGCTGGCTGTAAATTATTGATAATCATATCTTCATATACTTTGGAAGTTATTGAATAAAATTCTTTCAAATGATTAGAATTACTAATCAAGGAGTGATCATTATTATACTCAGATATTAACAATTTTTTATTGGAAGGAATAAACTTCTCATTATCCTCGTCATATAAATATTTAAATCTATTGACTTTGGAATAATTAATATCAGTGTATTGTCTAAGATTTATTGCCCTTGTAAGAACATCCCGATGACTCAAGGTATTTAATTCATTTTGTGTAGTATCAACAAACCTTAACCAATTGTTTGTATTACTATGATCTTGGATATATTTTTGATTAGCTGGATCATGAATATTAAACATTTCCATGATTTTAGTTGAGCTCCCAACCTCGCTAGTATAACCAGGAGATAACATATCATCATAAATCAATCTTGGTAAGTTATAGTCAATTTGATTTTTAGTTGAATAATCTAATTGTAAATCATTACCCTCTCTTAAAAATGAACATGTATCAGAAAATTTAGAAAATGCAAAACTAGACTCAACATCAGCTCTTTCAAATAAATCTGGATGATTACAAACTTTTCTAAATTGCATCACTAAATTAATTAATGATTGGGCTGAATCATCATCATTTTTACTAGAACTACTAGAAGAATCCAATAAATCCATAATTGAAATTTGAGATCTTAACATTTGATAGTACTTTTTTTGACGATTAGTTAAATCACAGAAGATATCAATTTCAACTTTATCACCTAATTCACTTTGAACATTCTTTTTAATTCTTCTCAACATAAATGGTTTTAAAATTACATGCAATCTCTTTAATTGTTCTTCATTTAATTGAGTGTTAGATTGAGCATGACTTTCAATATCTTTAGAAAACCAATCACTAAATTCATCATGAGAATCAAATAATGAAGGCATAATAAAATGTAATAAGGCCCATAATTCTTGCATAGAATTTTGAATAGGAGTACCAGTCAATAATAACCTATTTCTACAATTCAACGATAACAATGATTTCCATCTAGAACTTTGTGATGATTTAATGGCTTGGGCTTCATCTAAAATCATATATTGCCACTTCATTTTTTGAAAATATGGAGCATCAGCTACTACTAACTGATAACTTGTAACTAAGACATGAAATGGTGCATCTTTATAATACCTATAATTTTTACGATCCCAAAATTTTCTCAAAACTTTACGATCTTTTGCATTTCCCCAATAAGGTAATACTTTAAAATCAGGTAGAAATTTTGTAATTTCTTGTTGCCAATTATGTAAAGTTGAAGAAGGAGTAACCACCAAAAATGGACCCCAAATATTATGAGTTTCAGCCAAATAAGCTAAAACCGATATACTTTGAACCGTTTTACCTAACCCCATTTCATCAGCTAAAATCCCATTGATCCCTTGTTCATACAAATTGGCTAACCAATTAAGACCTTTAATTTGATATTCTTTTAAAGTACATTTTAGAATATTTGGTTGAGTAATGTTTAAATCTCCCATTAATGTAGGATTTTGGAAATTCATTTCTTCTCCATTAGTATCAGGATTCTTGAAAGGATCCGCTTCTTGTTGCTCTTGTTGTTGTTTTTGTTGTTGATGTTCTAATTGTTGAACTTGTTGTTTAGCCCTTTCATCATTAAAATTATCAGCTTTATTTTTAGCATTTTCTAAAGCTAATTGAGCATTCATAGCAGCAGCTCTTTGAAGATTTTCTTCATCTTCATTATCAAAATCTATAGAATTAAAATCAGTTGATTTACCACTAAGACTTGAATATTGATCATAATTACTATTTTTAGATGCATTATTAGTAGGAGGTAAATTAGGATCAGTATCAGCACCTTCAATCTCATCGGTTTTAATTTTTTTACCAATGAAATGTGAATATAATTCGGTTTGAGTAATTAAGAAATTTAATTTTCTTGATTGACGTTTGGATTCACGTTCTTCTTCTTCACGTTTAGCTTTATCAATTAATTCCTTTTCGTGTTTTTTACGTAATTCTCGTTCGACTCTTTCATTACGTTTCCAAAAATTGAACATTTCTCTCATGGCCCTTCTAGCTTTAGAACTTAGATCCTTTTGATTTTTATTATTCTTTAATTGCCATCTTTTAGCTTCTCTAGCTGCTAATATACTGGTTTTCCTAAAATTTATAGATTTAGCTTGTGATGATTGTTGCATTAATCGACTAATCTTTGGTCCATCTTTTCTAGCTAAATCTTTCCAGATCGATATAAAGGTGTTATCATATTGTTTAGATACCAATTTTTCTTCTTTAGAATTAGTGGATTTTTTAGTATCACCATTATTAGCAGATGTAACAGAAGTACCAGACGTAGTAGATGTAGATTTTTTGGTAGCTCCTTTAGATGCAAGAACTTTTTTAGAGGCATTACCGGAACCAACAGAAGTTGCTCTTTTCCGTTTTTTGACTCCTTCAGAACTATCAGCATTAGTTGATTTTTTAGGTCCTGGTTTGTTCCCTGTGGCCAGTTTTCTTTTACCTCTTTTAGATCCAGTAGTTCCTTCCAGACCTTTAGTGGTTTTGGCCTTAGATGTACCTTTACCAGCTTTACCAGTAGTTTGTAGTCCCTGTAATATCGTTGATTTATTTTCTATGAAATTCATCAAAAGATTCAAATTATTAAATTCCTTTAACGTATCATCATTCAAGTGATTATACCGAATAGATAAATCTTTATTTAAAGTTTGTAAAGTCTCATGAGCTAAAAAACTTTTATCCAAGTTGATTAAATTTGATAATTTGGTTTCAATTTGAGATAATTCTTCATGACTAACAGGAGCATTTGAGGATTTAACCCCATTAGGTAAAATGGATTTTATGATAGAATCATCATCATTATATAAATAGTCCCCATAAAAGTCACCGTCACCACCATCACCATCGATGTCATCCTCAGGTTCACCACCAACACCACCAATTGTTTCATCAAGAGTAGATTCACCCCCATCCATATCATCATGTTCAGGGCCATCACCGTGATGAATCAATCCATTTATTCCACTAGATTTGATAGGAATTGGTGGTTTATTGGAGTAAGATCCAGACCCATTTTGACTGGAATTATCGTCTATTTTCATTTTTGGTTCTTCTTGTTGTTTCCCCTGTTGTACCACTGGTGCTGTTGTTGACTCAGTTGGCTCTACTGGGCCTGTTGGACCCGACTGTGGATGTTGGTCCGTTGGTTGTGGCAGATTCTCTATTGGAGTAGGCGAATCATTAGCGTCTGCTGATAACATGGACGAAATATTCATGATGCCAGTAATACCAATTATTTTCTATAATTTTCGTTGCCCACTTGTGTTGCCGCCCTCAATCGATTTCCTCAAAACGTTCTCATTCGTTCTCAGTTGATCGCTGTTACCACAAGAAGCGCTTTAGGGTTTTCTCTTTGAAAAAAAAAAAAAAAAAAAAAAAAAAAAAAAGTCAGGCCGAGATAGAGACGAGTTGTTGCGGAAATTTCTCACACTAATAAACCATGATATTGTGATAAGTATTAGTTTTTATATGTCTATGTATGCGTCTATATGGCTCTATACTCTATACATATGAATATGTGTATACCTTGGTATGTATAACAGCCATGAGTTTACAACCAATCGCTTGTGGTCCAATCTCGGTCTCTTGACAGTCTAGCTAGTCTTGTTATCCAACTATCGTTACATGCGAGTCGTATGCGAGTCTTTGCGTATGCGAGTGTTTAGGTATGCGAGTCTTTAAGTATGTAAGTCTTTAAGTAGGGCTTGGGGCTCTTCACTAACAATACCAATAAGTTTAGTTTGATCTGTCTTCAACTTCTAGGTACTAATTAAGAGTACTACCTATACTCTCCCGTAGAAGAGATTCGATGGTATATACCAATTAGCATCAAGCCATACTGTGCTCCCTCTACTACAAGAATGTATGCCATTTGAAGCTATAACCTTTCAGTAAAGATGATTTCTTATCTGGTCTAATATAACTATCCCGTGATGATCAATAATAAACGACGTCTATCATTCCTTAAGTCAAATAGATAGTACTTACCATTCATTGTTCATAGCTTTTACTGTGCATTCCTGTTTTTCCTGCTCTCATGAGATGATCATGAATATAGCTGGTTTTTAAAGTAACATCCAGTAAGAAACGATATCGTCTGGGATTTACACCATCTACACCATTTTTACGATTCAAACTATTCACCACTTGTTTTAGTAGACTTAAGCTCTTGGCCAAATCAGAACCTCACCTCATAACAGCTAACAGTCTGATGATGTTTAATGGTGACGAACTGAATCCTTTAACACTTTGCTACATAATGTTCAAGGTAAGAGGAAGATTATGGGCATATAGGAATGATAGGATAGGAATAGATGTAGTGAGCGGATCATAAAAATATGTAGAGAATGAAAAATGGAGATAGATGAAATGGAGATAGATGAAATGGAGATGTAAATTATTAAAAAAACGCGTAGAGAAAAAATTGTGGGGGACAAGTGAGTTTGTGCAGCACACTTGTTCATCAATCACTCTTCTTCTTTGCAATAGCCCTGCGAATATTCTTAAATACCTTCAATTGACGAAATCGAAAAGCTATTCCGAAATAAATCAACCATAATGGAAATATCTTATACATCCAATAAGTACTGACGGCCTTGCTCCCCTTATATAAATTAAGCCCATAATCTCTTCTACTATCAATTTTCGCAGCAATTCCTTTAGCATATACTCTTGGATCTTCTGAATACAACTTTGTCATTCTAACAGTGGTATCAACACTCTCCTCAGCTCCATCAACACAATAACGGGAATTCCTATCAAATCCAGCTTTTGCTTGTGAATCAGCTATATGAGTATCAACCCCTCCAGTTATAACAGAATATACTTTAACTCCAAATGGAGCCATTTCCATTCTTAAGGTTTTAGCATATGCATTAACAGCAGCTTTGGTAGCACTATAAGCTCCAGTCCATGATAATGGCAAAAAACTAGCAATTGAACATGTAAATAAGATCGTACCCTTTCTAGCAATTACCATATCCGCAAAATGTTTAGTCATATTGATTTGTCCAATTACATTAACTTGAAAGATTCTATTTAATTCTTGTTCATCATATTCAATACATGGACCACCAATGGCAATACCAGCATTATTATAAAGAACATCTAATTTACCGCCTTCAGTGTGTTTTTCAACAAGTTTAACTGCTTTAGCGATATCTTGTGGATTGGTAATATCACATCCAAATGTAACTGCTCCGTGGTCTTTAGCTAATGGGGCCATATCTTTTACAGCAAATTCTGGGGCACATGCAAATACTTTATACCCTCTTTTACTTAAGGCTTCTGTCATGGCATATCCAATACCTGAAGAAGCACCGGTGATTAATGCATACTTTTGAGTCATTATGAAAGATAAACGGATGTATTGAGGTCTGGATCGAACAAAATTGAACAAATGTTAACTTTTATATAGTTACAAGTAATACCAAAGACCATTGTCTCTTCATGCATATGATAATAGTGATGAAGGAATCGCATATGTCAAGGAAAATGGAGACCGAAAAGAGTAAATAGAGAGGGACATCCAGAGAGGGACAGTAAACACAACCACACAAACACAAGCATTAGACATATGAATATATACAACCATCCACGAATAGACAATATAGTTGACTATAGTTGACTATAGTTGGCTATTAATGGGTTATACCTGGTGTTCTTCATGTCTCATGCTTCGTGTTTCATGATTTATGTGGGCATCTGCTTTTGCGACGCACGAATTTCATTGAAAAGGAATTTAGCAGCATTTGCAGATTTTATTGCATTTAGGGAAACAGTTCAAAGCGAGGTAAGGGCGGAGACGGGGAGCCAAGGCTTGGTCAAGGGCCCGAAGCTTAATAACTCATTGAATCAAGGTATCTGTTCTAACCATTGGAGGGCCGGCAACAACCATTTGGATCTAGAGGTCGGTCGTAAACATAATGCCACCGCTCCATCCGTTCTAATAGTTCCACTACCAAGGCGCCGCATGGATGCGAAATAATTCACTATCAACATTTTAAACTATAATTAACCTATTTTAGTTCCATCACACCATGGGTTCTAAACCAAAAGCTTTAGTAATTGGTCTCGGTGGGTTAGGGACTGTCGTTGCTCTAACCCTTGAAAGTAACCAAAAAATGGACGTATCAGTAATCATCAGAAATCAAACCCCAGAATTTATAGATCATGGATTTGATATTAAATCAGTTAGTTTTGGTAATATTCATTATAAACCTCCTAAAATTTTTAAATCGGTAGATGATTGTAAACAGGAAGAATTTGATTATGTGGTTTTATGTACTAAGAATCTTCCAGATTCCAACCTACCATGTGAACAATTAATTGAACCAGTTGTTAAATCCAATACTACCATTATATTAGTACAAAATGGATTAGATATTGATATTCCAATGATTACCAAATACCCTAATAATCTTATAATCAGTGGGATTTCATTAACAGGTTCATTTAAACATGGGAATATTGTCAATCATATTGCTACTGATGATATGCAATTTGGAATTTTTAAGTCTAATAATCTTGATAGATCTATTAGTGTTAAGAAATTACAATTATTTATTGAAGCTTATGTTAGGGATGATAACAAGATTACTATTGATAAAGATGTCGAATTGACTAGATGGTATAAATTATGTTATAATTCCGTGTATAATACGGTTTGTGCCTTAGTAACCACTGATGTTACTAGATGTCATATAGTTGATGGTAATGAGAATATTTTCAATTTATTAATTGATGAAATCATTGATATAGCTAAAAGTGAAGGATATGATTTAAATAGAGAAATTGTCGACTCTATTAAGCATAAAAGTGATGGATTATTTTATACTCCATCGATGCAAATTGATAGAGAGAAGGATCAATTATTAGAAGTGGAAGTGATTTTAGGGAATCCGTTAAGAATCGGAGCTAGGAATGGGGTGGACACTCCGAATTTAAGAATGATTTATAATTTATTAAAGATTGTTCAGTTTACAATTAAGGAGAAAACTGGTGGGTTTAATATTAATCGTGAAGATTTCAAAGGGGTTAATTCTGATGAGGATCCTGAGGTGTTTAGGAGAAAGTATGTGGGTGATAAGGGTGAAAGATAAAGCTGTAGATGATAAGCTGATAACAAGCTGATAACAAGCTAATTACAACACTGGAAGTGAGCCTATAAAGATGATATTAACGGTAACAAGTTTAGTGATGCCTTTAGTGTAGAGAGTAGAGATACAACTAATTAATATTACAATGTGTTATAGAGTGTGTAGAAAGCAAGTCAGTCAGGTCCTAGTTAAACTGTGAGAGTGATGTAATGGTATTGACATGTATATACGCCAATAGTCCATAGACCCTTAGACTTCTAGACTCCACACCTAGACTCTAGACACCTAGAACCCACTACCTCTAATACCTCTATACGACAGGTTCGTATTGTTATCCGGGTAACCACACTCTCCTCCTCACCTTATATCACCAAATGCAATCCTGTAAATATTCAAACCTTCGCAGCTTATTCACTAAATTTCACAATCCATCTAGTAATTCAATTACTTCAATTACTTCAATTAATTCAATTACTTCACGTTTTCACTCAGTTTTCACTCAGTTTTCACTCAGCTTTCAATTATGGAACATCCAGCTTTTACTTTATCAGGATTATGTGCAGTTGGTGGTGTTATGGGATATGCTAAAAAAGGTTCCATGCCTTCTTTAGTTGCCGGAACTGCCTTTTCGGTATTATATGGGGTTGCTGGTTATTTATTAAAACAAAATCAAGATTGGGGGTTAGAAATTGCTCTTGGTTCAAGTTCATTCTTATTATTAGCAGGTTTAGGAAGATCAATTCCTACTAAATTTAGAAAGCCTGTGCCTTTAGTATTATTAGGATTGGGAGGATTATCTACCTTTTATTATACCAAAAAGTATAATGAATTTTATCCATTCTGGGGTTAAATATGTAAATCGTTTAGATAAGAAGTATATGGTATGAATGTAAATAGTATTGAGAATGGTCGTTAGACAGAGGTTCGAGTACATAGAGACTTTCACAAATATCACCACATACTCCCACTTGTACGGGGACAGGTAAAATAATGGCCTCTCCGACCTCGCTCGTAGTACTGCTCGTAGTGCTGCTCTTATATTTAAGCCAATAAATATCATTACGTATCATAAATAAATATCAATAAATATCACATAATCATGTCATCACAAGTCATGTTCCGGTCATTACATGCAATCATCACATCCTTTCACCCTCATTCAATCACTGATTTCAATCACTGATACGGGAGTCTCAGTAACTGGTACTGGTTGTAATACTGGGGATGAAGTAGGGGACATATTTGGAATAACAAATGGTTCTGACACTTCAGTGCTTAATGGCAAGAAGTTGGTTGGGGTACTTTGAAAGGTAGCTTTAAAATCCATAGTAAAGATGACGACAATTAATTCGGATGGTAATTTCTATAGGTTCTTTAGTTCAGTTTATATAGTATAATGGAGGTACATGTCCGAATAGATAACACAATGAAAAAAAAAAATATGGCATGATGAGATATGGGGAAATTGAAAAACTCCGATGAGCCGTGAGTGATTTTTTTATTTTTATTCCTTTTATCCCGTTAATCTCGGTCCCACGGGTATTAAAAAGGAATGGTGGCAATTGAGGGAGACGGACAGGACTCAAGACCGACGGTACTACGAGTGCACCGACAATACTGCCACCTTACTAGTGCGGGAACAGGGCCCGCACCATCATTAGTTGTGTCTAGTCCCATTTACCCTATTGTGTGTAAATAGGAGAAATTACTCATCCAATATGAGGCCATCGCTACCACGGAGGTTAGAGTCCGATTAGGTGATCATGTTACGTCAATAACTTTACATAAATCATTACAGATGAAAGCAATCAGTCTACGTGGGTGGGTACACCCTCTACCTACATCTTTCACCCACCAACCCTACACCCTAACCCTACACCTACACCTACACCCTACACCCTCCTACTTCCTTCTCTCTTAACATATATTATCTTATATATTATATCTCCTAAACACCATCAATTACTATATTTGATACATTTTCAGTCTCACATTTAACCTGTAATTTAGCAACAATCTTTCCTCCAGTTAAAGCTAATCTTACTATTAATGCAATCTTACCACCCCAAATATCTTTACCGAATAATTTTAATGTATGAGAATTTGAATCATCAGATACAAAATCACTACCATCTAATGGCATCATATTTAGTACCAGTTTTAATTTAATTATAGCTTGCTCTAAAGTTTTAATTCCTTTCAAATTAACTACAGTACTATCTTCAATAGGTAATTGATCAAATATTTCTGTGAAATTCGAATTGAATAATGGGGTAATATAATCTCCTGGTACCATTTCTAAATCACCAATTTGATATTCATCAATCCATCCTTCATCATTTGCATCAATATTACCTTCTTCATCAACAATTTCTCTATTAGTATAAGTTAAAGTATTACCAAATGCAGTTAATAATTCTTCATCATCTTTATTAGCAGTGCTAAAAGTTACATAAACGGTTCCAGTTTCATTTGGTTTTAATTCATCAATTGATAATATAAATTCTTCTTGATATAATGGATTATCTGGTTGAGAAATCACTGATACTCCTTGAGCAATTAAATGACTAACAGTATTGGTAATATTAAATTGTAACACCAATTTATTTTCATCCAAAAATAAATGTTTAATCACAGTAACTACAAATTCATTTTCCTTATCAGTTAAATAAATTGGAGTTAATGATGATTTAGTTAATTTACCAAGTGATTTAAATTCTTCAATTCCACTTAATTCTTGACTAAATTGTTGTTGTTTTAATAAATCATTTGAAGCATCTGATTGTCCCATATTATTGTTATTATTAGAATTGTCTGCTTCCCCACTACCAACACCACCAGGGGCTCCTCCACTACCTTTAATACCTCCAGCTCCTCCTCTATTACTATCATCATGAATATCTTCAACATCAGTACTCTTTTCTAATTTATTCATCTTTCTTTCATATTCTAATGATTTTAATTCTTCATTAGTAATAATTGGAATTTCTTCAATATGGAATTTTTGTTGGAAATTTTCTTCATCATTTAAATAATTAATTAATTTATTTTCCAAATAATTCAAATCATATTTTCCTTCATTAACAATTAAGGATTTATCATTATTTTCAATAAATCTTAATGAAATAGTGGCTCTATCTCTAACTTCATCATCAATATCATTTAAACATCTATTTAATAAAATTTGAATATTTTTAGAAATTTCTCCTCCACAAATAACGGCAAATTTTGATAAAGAAATAATAGCAGATGATCTAATAATAGAATTTTCTAATACTAATCTATTATAAATATGTCTGATATAATAAGATGGATTAGAAGTATGAGGACCTTCATCCCCTAATAAATGTAAGATTCTAACTGATAATTCAGTATATTCACAATCTTCAATAAATTCACATAAATTCATTAAAATGGTTTGTTTAGCATTACCATCTTTTAAAAATTTAATTAAATCAAATAAAGTATCAATAATTGAAGATTTTAATTCTAAGGATCCATCATCTCTTAATAAATCAGTTAAAAATGATACCAATTTTTTATGTTTAGATTGAAATCTTAAAGCAAGATTTTCAATGGCTTCAATAATAACAATTTTAAAATCTTCAGTAATTTCATCCATTAATGAAGTCATTTTATTAATTAATCTATCGACACTTTCACCTCCAACTATAGCATTATCCGATTCAACCACTCCAGATCCAATGGTTTTTAATAAGGTAGTAATAGCTAAAGTACTAATAGATCTATTATTATCATTGATTAATTCTTCTAATTCTAAATTAACCGTTAAAATTTCTTTAGGTTGTTTAATAGAAATTTTATTAATTAATCTAATTGCAGCAAATCTAGTAGCAGTTCTAGGAACTCCTAATAATTTTTGTAATGTATTAATAACATTAGCATAATCATGTTTGGTAATTAAATGTTGTAAATTAATTACGGCTTTACATGCTTCTAATTCTACCAGATCGGATTTATGTTTCAAAAAATTTAATAACATTGGTAACAAATGTTGAACTAATGATTCATCATCCATTAATACCTTATTGATATATCTAATTAATTGAATAACTGCTAATGAATTTCTTAAGGTTGATCCATCAGCTAATGAAGTTATTAATTTCATAAGGGCCATTCTATCATGATTTCTTAAATTATATAATAATCCTAAAGCATGATATTGATACATATAAGTGGTGGTGGGTAAATTGGTGGTAGCATTCCCATAATATTCATGTAATTGATATTGATCTGGGGGGAATTGTTTAAAACTTTGAAGGGTTTCTAAACTTTCATTGGTAAATCTTTTAACCACATCTTTAGCAATTGGTAATAAATTATAACATGAAATTAATGCTGCTGTAGATACTACAGGATTCTTATCCACTAATGAATTCTTGAATAATCTTTCACTGGCTGAAACCGTAGTAGGATCTAATACTTTAGATAAGGTTCTAATAGCATTAGGTTTATAAACAAGATCACCACTTTGAATATCTTTCATAATTGATGAAGTAACCATTAAAATATCTTGCGAAGTAGCTGATAATTCTTTAATGGCCAAATAAACTAATTGTCTTAATGACACATCTTTATGTTGAAATAATTTAGAAATTGAAAAAAATAATGTAGTAGATTCTTGGGATGGGAATTGTTCACCAGCATAAATTAATCTTAATAATTGGGCTAATAATTGACGACATTTTTTAGCATTAACTGGTGATGCATTGAATTGTTGTAAACATTCTTGGAACACCGTCATTTTATCAGGTAAGGACCCGGTTCCATGGGTGTAAGGATCTGCTTTCTTATAAGTAGATGTGGACATTTTTTTTAACTTTTTTTTTGTGTCTTTGGAGGGTCTTGATTCAACTATGAACCCAAACAAACAAACAATCAATCAAACGATTAAACGAACAATCAAAGTCTCACAGGATACAAAATTAGATCAATTCAATCAACACTTCAATCCAACCTTATTTCAGCCTGCTGATGTTGCTTCACAAATTAAAAAAAAATTGGGAATAAGAAAAAGGATCTAGATCGTTAAGGACTGGAAATTGACGTGTTTATATTCGTTGGCCAATTTTTTTTCATCAGTTCGCAGGCTTCCTCCAGCCTCAGGCCTTGAGCACCAAACTTACAGCAACCGCGCACGGTAAAGACACATGGATTTTTAGTATACAAAAAATTTTTCAACTAATAAAAGATCAAATATAAACCTATTAGGAATGTTTAAAGTAGGAGGGTTGATAAGGAATATGCCCCGTATGATGGCAGCTGGGAGCGTGGCCACTGCCTCTATGATTCCATCTGGTATATTGGCCAAACCTATAAATTCCATAGGACTCAAACCTATGGGTCTGTTACAATCTCACATAACATCTATAAGAACCTTTAAAGTGAGAACCTCCGTTAAGAAATTCTGTAAGGATTGTTATATGGTAAGAAGAAAGGGGAGAGTGTATGTGTATTGTAAGAGTAATGGGAAACATAAGCAAAGACAGGGGTAGTTAGGTGTTAGCTGTTAGCTGTTAGCTGTTAGCTATTAGCTGTTAGCTGTTAGCACTAGGATCTTATCCACGCACATGTACATAGTATCAGTTTTATATATTATCTAGATTAATGCAAGGAATTAATTATTTGGTTGTCTTTGAACCTGAGTTTGAGCTAGTTTAACGGCTCTGGTGGTAGGTGTTTGGGAGTTTCGGAAATTTTGGAATTGCGTTCTGGAAGGTAATCTTTGCATTTGAGGTCTTTGAGAATTACCTTGATATGATGATGCCATTGATGGTGGTTGTTGTTGTTGATAATAGCTGAATGGTTGTTGTTGTTGTTGCTGCTGCTGCTGTTGTTGCTGATGTTGCTGTTGGGCCAATTGTTGTTGCTGTTGCTGTTGAGCCAATTGTTGTTGGCTCTTTATAGACAGGGTCAGAATCAATGCATCTTGCCATATCTTGTGGAGAGTAGTATCAACCTCAGACTGACGGTCTTTAAATCCAGGAGAAAATTCTTCAAAACTATTTGCATTCTGTTGTAATTGAACTCCATGTTTCCCATCCTTTTTCCGATTCTTTTTTTCAATCTCTATGGTATTATTCTCAACTCTATTTAAACTCTCCCCGATTGGATTTAAATATCTTCGAACATTTAAATATTCTCGATTCAATCGTTCAAATTCAATTCTTGATTGGACGGGATTTTGTTGACCATTTTGATACATCATTAATAATCCATTAATATTAGTGGTGGATCCTGAAGTTTCACTTCCCATTCCTGGAGTAGTAGGGGTTTTTTGAGCAAAATTCATATTATTACCATGATTGAATTGTTCAGTACCAGCATTTATTGGTGTCAATGGTCCCTGAGGTCCCATTGTTCCCATTGGTCCCATTGGGGTCATAGGCCCTGTTGGTCCCATTGGGGTTTGTGGTTGACTCAAATGGTTCAAATTATTTTGACTTTGATTATAATTATGGGCAAACATTAAATTATTTAATGATAAACTGGAAAAATTAGCCAATTGATTTGGATCTATATTAACATCCATCAATGAATTTTCTCTTTGAAGCCATAATCTTTGTTGAGTTCTATTATCGTTAGAATCATTTAAATTATTTCCTGTTTGGTTATCCTGACCATTATTTAAGAAATTGGCAAAGTTATTGGGTCCATTTAAATCCTTAAGGTGCATGGTAAGTGGGTGTTGTTGTTGCTGTTGTTGTTGTGATTGGGGTGGTTGTTGATGTTGTTGACGTATACGTGCTTGGTTTGAATCTTGTGCCTGATTCCGTGCTTGATTCTGCTGTTGCATTTGCTTCTTTGTATTCACATATTGATTATTGGTTCGTTGTAAATTATTGAAGATAGTCTGATTAGGTTGATAAGAATTTTCTTTGATGGCATTTTTATTGGTAGTTATTGGTTCTGCTATGTTCTGATTTAAATCTATAGGATTGGCCTTAAATGATATTCCTCCATTAGATCCTATAGTGGATTCTGGTAATGATTCATTATATTCAACATGACCATTGTTCATATCTTTAGGGTCAATTTTCCTTACTAATCCAGTAGATTGTGATAAAAAAAGAGATCCTCCATATAGATTACTAGATGAAATCATATCATCTGTAGAACTTTGAGATCTATTTATGGGTGATTCGGAATCATTTGGTTTATTTTTGAGGTTTTGGGGACTTTGGGAGGTGCTTTGGTTTCCTTGATGGTGCAGGGGCTGTTCTTGGTGATGATTCAGATGTTGATTTTCTTCTTGGTAATTCATGTGGTCATTATTCTCCTGTTTAATAGTATCATTTTTCTCATTATCGTGGCCATTATCAGAATCTTGTGGAGGGTCTTGTTGATCATGATGACCACCTCTTGGGACAAGTTCTGACTCTTTGGATTGTTTTGTATTGGTGGAACTTGGAGATTCAGATCTCCTAACATCACCATAATCTTCTCTAGTAGCAATTGATTGACCATTAGGTTCAGCTTTTGGACTTTGGTGTTGTTCCTCGCTGTGGTGTTGTTCCTCTCTTTGGTGTTGTTCCTCTCTTTGTTGTTGGTCCTCTCTTTGGTGTTGGTCCTCCCTTTGGTGTTGGTCCTCTCTTTGTTGCTGTTCCTGGCCCTGTTCTCCAACATGTGACTGAGATATATACCCAGGATTTATCGCATATGGATTACCAGGCTGTTCCAACGCCTGCTGAAACACTTGCTGTAAAGGGACATTTTCAGGAGGAGGTGATTGCTTGATATATGGGAGATTATCATGAGAAGAGTTCAATTCAGCATTAACAGGAGATGTAATATTATCATCAACTTCATCACCGTCATTTAAATCCTCATAATCCTCATTATCTTCGTTCAACTTTAAAATAGCTTTACCTTGTTTAGCACTCAATTTCAATCCTCCGTGAGAAAGATTCACATTCAAATTCTTAAGAGACGAGTTTGATATACTGGATTTCAAGGATTGGTTCAGAAGGGTTTTCGTTAATGGTTGGAAATTAGTCAATTTGGAATACGATCGATTATTTCGTTTAACTCTTACAACAGCATCTGTGGATTTAGATTTATTCAAATGAGGTCTGTTAATGGAGGTCATCTTATTGTATGAAGGAGTTCTATTATGGAATTTGGTTTTACTGGGCCCTCTTTTAATGGGTGGAGTTACGTTATTACTATTACTTTGACTACCAGAAGCCCCAGAAGTTCCAGAGCCACCAGAAGTTCCGGACCCTCCAGTGGTAGTAGCCTCGACCGCTGAATGAGGTCTAGTAATCAATATATTGTCATCACTTCTTTGGGTCTTACGATTGGCTGACAAGTTTGTTGATGAACTTTTCCAAGGGGTATCAGATATATTATCACTAGATGTGGCTTCACTGTTATCTCTAGTGATCGATTCAGCTTCTGCTGGGGCCATTATATTAAAGAAGCTGGTTATAGGAATATATAGATTTTTGATGAGGCTGATGACTGCGGAACTTGTACATCATACAAAGGTATTGGTTCGCGTGAGACAGTGGGGGACAGGGCAGAGGTAGTGCGATTAGTGGTACAAATATGGGCTAAACTCTAACACCATCCTTAATAAGGTAATTAATACACTGTTGATATAATTAATACACTGTTGATATTGTTATTATCCTCTATTTATAATGCTATAAGCCTATATGCTATTCTTAGGTACTCTCTGGGACTCTAAATTTCAACCGTTGTCCTTCCAAATAAATATAATCAAGAGTATGTTCCAATTGATTACTCAGTTCTAATGATAAATATTTCTTATATAACTTTAAAGCAAATCTAGCATCTTCTATTGAATCATGGTTCCCAGTTTGCACCTTCTCGTTTAATAAAACAAATGATAAAAATTTCAATGATAATTTCCGTTTAAAATCTGGAAGAAAGAATAAATCTATTGTGTCTCTGATTTGAGATTTTGGAACATGAAGATTAATGGTTCTAAAATCATTTTGTAATCCATGTCCAACAAAGACACATCCTAAATTTAATAATAACCATAATCTTCTATAACTAGTTTGGAAGGTAACTAGATTCTTATCACTATTTATAGGATCCAAATCTCCTGGTTCAATCCCTGAAAATGATGTTATATAATCTTGAATGTTTTGAGTATGAATAATATAATCATCAATAAATGGAGTTTCATATTGATCAATTACTGAAATTCTTGCTAAACTTGATTTCTTAGGTCTAATTAAATTTCTACCTCCATTAGAATTAATTTCCACCTGTTCATCTAATAACATAACAAATTCTGCATCTATAGCAATTAAACTTCCAGGAGTTGGTGGATTTTCTTTAGTTAACAATTTATATTGTTTAATATAATCATTTCTAATGGTTAAAGCAAAATGATCTCGATATAATATTTCATCATTGATTTGATTATAATTCTCTTGAGTGATTTTAAAAAATGGTTCTCGTTCATTTATATCTTCATAAAGTAAAATTAATGGTTTTTTAAAATTTTGTTTAAAATTCATTACTTCTAATTTATCAATTTCCATTACTAAGAAGTCATTAAATAAATACCATTTATCTTCAATATTGACAAATGATATTAAATTATGATTCCCAATGGAAGTTTCGGGTCCATTACTTACTTCAGCCACGTATCCTAATAATTTAAATGTTTTAAATGGTTTAAAATTTGATGAAGTTTTATTAATATTAGTATTCCCATTTTCATCATTAATGAACATGATGTAATTATTGATAGATTTTTCTGCATAAATATATTCTGGTAACCAATCATCTTTTAATGATTTAAAATCTTTATTATTAAAATTAATATTAATTGATAATAATTTTGGTAATTCCACAATATTAGTAACTGAATAATTTAAATAATCAATCAAATTTAAATTGACGATATTTATAGGAAATAAATTAATTACATTAATTAAATTTAATTGTTTAGTTTGATTATTGACAAATTTAATTAAAAATAATTTAGAAAATTCTGATAAAAATGAATTTTGTAGATGGAAATCATCAAGTAATTTATTTAAAAAAAATTGATTAAATGATAAAATTTTTTGTTTAAGCATAGAACTATTAATTGATTTTAAATCATCAAAATTTAATAATTTGATAGGAGCCATAGAATTAAGAAGTTCTGAAAAGTTAGATATCTTAAAATTCTTCCCATTAGATTTGTTTAACATATCATATAAATAACCTAATTCATTTAATATAGAAGATCCTTTAAAATTCTTCATGGTTAATATAGTTTCAGAATCATTAGGTAACCATTCATTCAATAAATTTTTTAGTACTAAATTTTGAAAGTTTGATTGATATTTATAAAGTTGTAAAATTGAATTGACATATGAATTATCTAAATTATTTTCTAATCCACTAAAATTAGTTTGATTAAAAATATCAAAATTAAAATCTTCAATACCAAATCTTGAATATTTGATTAATAATTTAGAATAACAATTAGGAATTTTGAAAAAGTTTAATTCACCAGATTTAAATTTCAAATTGTTATTGATGTTATTGATGTTGGTATTATTATTGTTATTATCACTTATAAATGGTAAATTTTGATCTGATTTATTTATGGGGAAATATTTATTAAAATTTGTATCAAATTTATTTTCCATAACTTGTAATTGAGGTAAACTAGCATCATAAGTTACGGGCAATTTAGCTAATTCTTTGGTAAAGATTAAATTAGAACCAAAATTCGATAATAACAAATCTTTATAATATGGCATTCCTACCATATTTAAAGGAGTGGTTGTATCATCAACTGGGAATACTGGATGTTGATTATCATCATTAGTAGTGGTTGATGGGAAATCTAAATCCACTGGGAAATTATTAAAGTTCTTACTATTATTAAAAGACCAAAGGATCAAATTATTAAAACTATCATTCAAGGCTATAAATTCCCCATTATTACTAAATTTTAAATTCGATACCACATTAGAATTATTTAATAAATCTGTTTGATAAAGTTGGAAATTAGATTGATCAAAAATATCTAAAAATTGTAAATGACCATTTTTAGATCCAATTAAAATCATATTAGGTAATTTCGGATGGAATTTAACAAATGATGGTCCAAATGGGAATGGAATTGGTAATAATAATTTCATCATTCTAAGATCATATAAATTAATTAAAGGGTCTAAGAAAAACGTATTATGGCGAATTGAATAACCAGAGGTCACAAGATAATTACCCTTAACATCCATATCACTTAATGCATTGCTATGACCAGGAAATTCTTTAATTATTTGATTAGAATTATGGTCGAATATATCAATCGAACCATTCGATTTACCTAAAGTTAAAAATTTAGCTTGATGATTTATAAATGATAACTCATGAGAATATTTCAAGGTATCAAATTTTTTAGGATCATTGACATTGATCTTTAAAAGTTCATCTTTGGCACTAGTAATTATTTCATGATTAATTTCATTCACTGTCATACAATTAAAGTCATTATATTGATTATTCAACCCACTGTTTATATTGGTTATAGGAATACCTTTCTTGTTATTTAAATGGATGTTGTTCTTCGAGAGCGAGTAAATAACGTTGCTGTTCCCATCACTAATTTGTTTTATAGGATGACCAATGTTAGCTCTGAATCTGGTATAAGGATATAATCCACTAAAAGTATTATCTAGAATGTCAGAACCCATGGCAGTTGGGTGGGAGGGAGAAGGAGTATAGGAATTCATATAACCAGCCACGTCACCATACCAAAGTAAATTAGACCTATGATCGAATTCAAGTGAACTTATTCCACTCGAGGTGGGTATTCTTGACACTTCTTGCCATCCTTCCATCCTTGTAGGGGTAGATAAATTGTGGGATTAAGCCTGGTCAATTAAATAAAAGATCTAGTTGTAGTTATCGCAGTTGCAATCGCGAAGTTCCTGTGGTAGACACAATCGCGGTCGCGGCCCCACTGTACGACGAGGGAAGCTCAAATTATTAGCTATGGATTTATTAACAATGTATTCTGGTTGTTACTGCTCTGTTTGTTGCTGGTCTGCTTGTTGTGGGTCTGCTTGTTGTGGGTCTGTTTGTTGTGGGTCTGTTGGTATTTGTGTTACCCTGGTCCGTAGTTTATACACTCTACCATACCTGGTACCTTGTATAGTAGGACTTCTGTTATGGTATGCTTCTGGTATTATTTTTTGCAGTAATCGTGCGATGTCTTAGTTTTGCAATCTCATCTCATTGAACATTACTAAAGTTTTCAAGTTGATTAACAACTTATCTAACACACATTATGAATGATGCTTCAGAAGGTTTAGATAAGTTGGTCAATGATCTAATACCAGGGGTCATGAATGTTTTAGTGGCTTTAGAAACTCGGATCTCTCTGATCGAAAAACGGCTTGATGCGTATGAAGAGAGGTTTAATCACCAAGTATATGAGGATGAAAGAGATGAGGCTGGGACTGATCTGTTAAAGGCCGAAGATGATGATATACAAGCTAATAAGTCTAGTAACAGTGATATACAAGTTGAGGAACCTGGGACTGATGAACCTAAGACTGGTGATATACAAGCTGATGAACCTGGGACTGATGAACCTGGGACTGGTGATATACAAGCTAATGAGTCTAGTAACGATAGTGGTACTGATGGTGTACGACCTGATAGCACTAATACTACTGACAAATCAATACATCCTCTAACCACTACTGGTCTGATCCCTTCCCCTTTACCTCCCCCAGTAGTAACTGTTGAAGATATCACCCACAAAACCATACCATTTGAACTAACCCCAATCGGACAAATGATCAAAATCTCCAATCAATATCAACTCCAAAGCACTCATGAATCATTCTCTCCACAAGAACCACCCCTTGAAATTGATTCTACCACTCAAATTTATGTTCAAAGTCTTTATGATGATACTGGCCTCGAGCCAGATACCTTAGTGCCATTTCATGATGGAATTAATTTACCAGCAAAGGTTGTTTATGAAATCTTTGGATTGATCACACCTACTTGTGATAATAAAACTAAACCACAATCATCCGCAACCGATCCTTTAGTTAACGGGAATCCTATTTTTGCCTCAGAACCAGCTGAATTGATTGGTGATGATCATTGTCAATATTTTCAGAAACTTATAAATCGAATTAATATTCCTATTTACTTGTCAGATAAAGCCAATTTTAGATATGTGAATCTTAATGGGGCACGATCTATAATCGATGTTATTCGAGAAATTAAAAAAGTGGTTCATATTGTTATAGATTATAAAGCTGGAGGTGGAGTTCTCATTCATTTACAAAGTAAATATAATCAACATGGACAAGAATTACATGAGCTTTCACCAGAACCATTATTGCTTTATCAGCTTATTATTTGGGTGGTAATAAAAGATATGGGAGTATTACCTTATCTCAATTTTGCTCAATGTGTTAAATCGAATAACTGGAATCCTGAATTTGTGACAGTAGAAGGCAATGATCTGGGATCATTGGATTGTTCTATACCATCACTACCTTCACAACTTGTGTATATTAGAAATTGGCAATATAATAGAATGCTAAACCGTATAGTTGATGAAGATCAATATGGACCACTCCTTCTTGGTAGATGTAATGATCGAGTTATTGATTTATTTGAAGAAATTAGTTATCAATATCATGCTGAAAACGATGGATTATTACCCGAATTCCCTGATTTTTCAACCATTCCTCCTAAATGTATAGTGGATCAGTTATATGCATTCAAACTACAGCATTGGATTGACGATAGAAGATTAATCATTCATATTATCACCCAAATTAATAAGATTAAAGCCCCATTACTTAATAATTCCCAGACCGACCAATTAGCTCAATTGAATCGATTATTTCCTCAGAATATATATGATAATAATACTAAATTGATTAACTGGGAACTATTGTATTGGAGATCATTAAATGAATCACCAACTGGTCTGATTGGTGATTTTATTGAGACATTATTTCCAAAATGTACCAAATATATTTTAAGTCTGATAACTCCTGGGACTTCTTTAGATACGTTTTTCAAATTATTTACTATAATACTTCAAGATCTTAGGGAGATTGACCGACCAATTGATGATGATAATACAAAAACCAAACAGGTATTATGTAAAATCTATCAAGTATTTAATACCGAAATTACATATTTACAACCATTTCATCAGGTATTTTTTGATTTCAAACAAATTTGTGAACAACCAGGAACCCCAAAATTGATTAAACTTGGTGAATATGAACTACCAAATCAATGGGAACATTTGTGTGAAACCATTATAAGTATTGGTGAAAAGCCTATAACTAAACTAACATTTCTTGAAGGGTTAAATCAATTTAGAACCATATTAAGATCAACAGTTTCAAATTCTGAAATGTCATCAATATTAGAATCAGAGGGCCAATTTTGGAATCATCCCATTCATTATTCAACCTTGAGTGTTTACGCATGTCGATATTGGTCAAATTGGTCGGAACTATATGATGAGAATAATTTCTATTTGTATATGATGACCCCTCAAGATATTAAGGATATTGAAATTCGATTAACTGATATCAACTTAAAATGGTTTAAAAGTCTCAAATATCATTTACTTCATTATTTAAATTACTTTCCTATACTTATAAATATCTTTGTTAATGAATTGTATTATTATCAGTTTAAATCTGAATGGGATTCTTGTATTGAGGTCATTAGGGATCTGATTTTTGTAATAGCTGCTGATATTGTTAATAATCATTTATTTAAGAAGGATTTGATTGTTAATTTATCGAGGTTATATAATAAGAAGGGGTTAAGGGATATAAATCATGGGCAGATTGATATGTGTCGAACCATGGTTAAATTATTTGGATCGATGTTGTGTGAGTATAAACATACAATTTATTTACTGGTGACAGAGGTATTATTACGGTTAGTATGTGTCAAGAGGTGTAGGGTGAATGTGAAGGGTGGTGGTTGTGAAAACGGTGGTGAAAACGGTGGTGATTATAATGAAAGGTTGGCATAAATGTTTGTTTGTTTTGCAGCCAATCTAGGTCGTGTGCGGCCATAAACTCCTTTGAACTATTAGGTTATAAATAATGTAATGGTCATGTAATGGTAATGTAATCTCATGAGATTAATGGTGTGTTTATAGGTATGGGGTTAATGACCCCGAGTCCACGAGGTATTAGGTTAATGTTGGTCATGTTTAAAGAGGTAGTAAGCAAGATCTAGGCGAACCGAAAATCAACAAACACACAGGCCCACGGCCCACGGCTGGTGATTCTCACCACGTTCGCGGTGAGTCATGCACATTTCTGGCCCCATGGCCCTCATATGCTAACAGTCCCTATCACCATTGCTACGCGAATAATGACGTGTTAACCCGGAATTGTCATTCAAGTCTTATCGGTCATATGGGTTGTGGTCTAGTCACGACCCGGCTCTTATCAATAAACGATCAACACAGACCCACTGGTGGTTATAAACAATTTATTTGTTTATTTTATTCTTTTTGAATTAACCTTCTTTAAAAAGTGTCTTATCCTATATATCCTTGATTATCCTGGCTTTATATAGTGTGGGCCCCTTATTCATCCCTGTGTCTGTGTATTTAAACCTGTGTCCTTCCCTCCGCTTGTGATTGTGATTGTACTTGTGTATTTTTATTGATCATGTTTAAATCTAATTGGTTATCAATCTTTAACGGTAAAACAAAAACCAAACCGGTGGATAGTGGAGAAATCCCAAAAGTGTTTACTATTTCTGATGAATCTACTCAAAAAAAGATGATCAATATCTCAATGGATAAAGTCGATGATGATTTTGTTGGTATCAATGTTAATGAATTGACTTATGCTGAAGTGGCTAACTTAAGTGGTACTGGTGATGTTAGTGGGAACAAAAAAGTTTCTAATGTTAAATCAAATCCACCTATTGGGGTAAAGGTGTCTAAATCTCGTAAATCCACTTCAAAACCTGGTACTAATAGACTTGATGAAGATGAGTTAGAGGAATCTATTCATGAGAAATTTAAATCAGATATCCATTATAAGAAACATAAGCAGTTTAAGGCTAATGAAAAGAAGAAGCAAAAGAGTCATAAGAAGAAACATTGATTGTTTATAGGTTATGGCAGCTTAATAAATAGAACGATAAGAAGTGTAGAAACTGTAGGAGGTAGTAGATAAAATGGTATCTATGATCATAATTCTCTCGTTATCCTTTGTCCCTTGTCCGTTATTCCTTATCCACGAGACCACCCACCTCTCCCACTTACCTGTCCCACTTACTTCTGCAACTCACCTCTCCCACTCACCTCTCCCATTCACTTCCATAACCTCCATAACCTCTAGTCCCTCCTTCACACCCGTGTGGTTTAAGATCTGGTTATCTTGGGGTCGCACTTTTGTGCAGTACCCTCATCATCGCATCTCATCGCAGCAAAAAAATCTTTCGAGGTTTCAAATTCAACTACACTATTAGCAATGGGTAAAAGAGATTTAGAAGATAAAGTAGATCATAAAGAGTTAAAGAAAGAAAAGAAGGAGAAGAAGGAAAAGAGCGAGAAGAAGGAAAAGAAGGAAAAGAAAGATAAAAAAGAAAAGAAAGACAAGAAGGAAAAGAAGGATAAAAAAGATAAAAAAGATAAAAAAGACAAGAAGGATAAAAAAGATAAATCAATTGAAACCACCGGTACCACTAGTACTTCCAGTACCTCCAGTACCACTACCTCTAGTACCACCCCTTCCGTACCTGAACCTTCTAAATCAGAGGTCGACAAGTTCTTAGCTGATCAACAAGTTCATATAGAAAATTCTAAAGAATTATCACCAGTTTTATCATTTGATCAAATCAGTTTGAGACCAGAATTACAAAAATTAAAAGAATTCCCTAAACCAACCCCAATTCAATCCGTTTCATGGCCATATTTATTTAAAGGATATGATGTTATTGGTGTAGCAGAAACCGGATCAGGGAAGACATTAGCATTTGGAATTCCTGGATTACAAAATTTATTAAATAACCCAACAGATCAATTAAAAATCTTATGTATTTCCCCCACCAGAGAATTGTCCATTCAAATTTATGATAATTTAGTTAAAATGACTGATAAAATCAAAATTAGCTGTATTTATGGAGGGGTTTCCAAACAAGATCAAATCAAAAATTTAAATGGTACTAATATTATTATTGCTACACCAGGAAGATTATTAGATTTGATAAATGACAATTATTTAGATTTAACCCAAATCAATTATTTGGTATTAGATGAAGCCGATAGAATGTTAGATCAAGGGTTTGAAAAAGATATTAAATCAATTATTTCTAATTTACCATCGATTGAAAATAGACAAACAGTAATGTTTACAGCTACTTGGCCAATGGAAGTTCAAAATCTTGCTAACACATTTTTAAACAATCCTATCAAAATCACTTTAGGAAATATTTCTAATGAATTAAATGCCAATAAAAGAATTACTCAATTAGTAGATGTTATTGAACCACGTGATAAGGAACACAAATTATTTCAATTATTAAACAAATATACTAAGAATCATGATAAAATCTTAATCTTTGCCCTTTATAAGAAGGAAGCTACTAGAATTGAACACTCATTAAAAAGATCAAATTTTAGATTGAGTGCTATTCATGGAGATTTAAATCAACTGCAAAGATCACAATCATTAAATGATTTTAAATCAGGAAAATCTCAAATCTTATTGGCTACTGATGTTGCTGCTAGAGGTCTTGATATTCCTGATGTTACTTTAGTAATTAATTTGACTTTCCCATTAACTATTGAAGATTATGTTCATAGAATTGGAAGAACTGGTAGAGCTGGTAAAACAGGTATTTCTCATACTTTATTTACTGAACATGAAAAACATTTGAGTGGGGCTTTATGTAATATTTTAAGAGGGGCTGATCAACCAGTTCCTGATGATTTATTAAAATTCGGTGGTCATACTAAAAAGAAGGCTCATTCTGCTTATGGGGCTTTTTTTAAAGATGTTGATATGACAAAACAATCTAAAAAGATAAAATTTGATTAGGTTTTGGATTGGTTATGTAGATAGTAGTTGTCAGGTTAATTTACAGATAGACATAATAACTAGTTGCATTATTTGCAGCCAAATTGTTAAGTACCTTTTTCACCCTATTCTTTATAATCAACTGCTATAATCCGCGCGCGTCCTCTTGTGCCCTCTTGTGCCCTCTTCTCTTTATTTTCGCACACCTTTTCGTTTAAACTATATCTCATCATTTACCATTAACATGAAAAGAGGTATAGATGAATTGAATGATAATCTCCATAAACCCTATTACTACATAACCCCAAAGAAACTGTCTAAAGGGACATCTCGTCCTCATACCCCCTTTCTTCCATTGAACAATGGACAGGAAACCGTGGCTCAAATGGGATTAAGATTTGAAGTATTTGATGATTTAATGAATGATTTAATGAAAAATATTGAAAGTATTATCCAAACTTCTAATGATGAACTTTATAAAAACCTTCTAAGTTTTGTTAATTCTGATTATAATCTTGATAATAATGGGTATGGAGGCAATGGGCTAATCAAACCTGTTCGGAAGCTTCCGGTAGCATATCTTCTGCTTACCTCTAATACTGCTAATAATATTCGTATTTTAACAGAATTTTACAAGTTAGTCAATAAGCAAAAGAATATCAAGTTGATAACATTGAATTCTAAATCATTTGGTAATAGTATGAAGCGGATATTTACAGCTTTATTGAAACAATTGGTTGAAAGACCTGGGATAATCAAATCAAAATCTGTACCTAATAATAAGAAGAAATCATTGGTTGATAATGATGATGGTAATGATAGTGATAATGATAGTGGTAATGAGATAATTAATTTGGTTGATGATCTGGATGATGATAGTTTGTATGGGACTCTTCTGGATGATAGTGTGGATGAAGGAGAAAAGACTAATAGGAAACTGACCCAGAATCTGTCACGAAAACTACCACGTAAGCTGCCACAAGAACTGAAACCTTCAAGTCAACCCTCTCTGGACCAACCACCAATTATTAATAATATCTCAGACATTCTGGACACTGATCTGGAATTATTGAATGAACCTGATGATATAGATGATGACTATAATAACCATAATCACCTCAATCATTCACATTCCGCTAAAAGTTCAAATTATAACTTAAAACATTTACATGCTTGGTATAATCAACAAAAAGTTAAACCGAAAATCTTGATTGTTTTTGAAGATTGTGATTCATTAGATTTTCAATGTTTAAACAGTTTTTTTAGAATTATGAAACCAAGTTTTGAAAAATATCCCATTAAATTAATGTTGGGACTTTCTAGTAAAAATATTGGTAATTGGATTAATGACAATATTAATAATAGTTATAAACTTATGATGCAAAATTATAAATTTGTGACAAAGAGTAATGAACAATTATTCTATCAAATCTTACAAGAGATTATTATTAAAGGAGAGCAAAAGATCTTAATTGATGATGTGTTATTAACAATTATATTATCCCGATTTGAGATTGGTAATAATTCTATTGATAATTTAATAAATGAAATCAAGTTATCATTAATGATTCATTTTTATAGTAATAGTTATTCAAGATTAAATTATGATGATAATATTACTGATTCTGATGTGGATATTCTTCGGAAATTACCATCATTTAAAGGTCATATTGAATGGTTATTATATAAATATCAAACCCATTCAGACTCTAGTTTTAAACAGGAAATTCAATCCTTATTAACTAATAATCAATATGTAATTGAAAAATTCCATCATACCAAAAAAGATTTTGACTTTATTCATAATCATTTATATCATTTGATTATATTTCTACATGGAAATCCTATCAATACAGATTTATCGGTGTTTGATATTTATAAAATGATCATTAGTGATAAATTAATTGATTCGGTTTATTTTAGAAAGATTTATAAAACCATCAATCTGAATCAAATTCAACAATTTTTTCATCAAATTAATCATTCTCATCTTAATAATAACAAAGATGAATTTTTAAATATCATTAAAAAGTTCACCGTTAATAAACTCTTCAAAGAAGTATTTATTATTAATGGGAATAATTTTGAAACTAAATTACCAAAATTATATGAAAATTATAATAATTTAATGTTAAATTTGATACGACCCAAAGTTAGACGATCCTTATTAAATGATTTAACTAATAGTGAATATTACTTAAATAATGAGTTAACCAACGTCAAAGATATCCATGTTAAAACCATTTCTAATATTGAACCAATTATGATAAATATGTTCAACTTATTATTGGAAGCACCACAAGTATTAAATCATTATGAATTTTACCAAGCATTTAAACAAACATTAAATAAGGGGAAAATCTTGTCACATTTAAAACAAAATGTTAAGGAAGACCGATTAATTAAAGTGATTAATGATTGTACCACGGATGAAAAAGCATGGGATCGATTAATATTTAGTTGGTTTTTACAAATATGTAATGAGTTTTTGATGGTGGGATTAATTAAGGAGAAGCCTAGAGGGGATCATTTTGAGAAGGCTATATGGAAGGGATTATGATGTATGGACAAGGGGAGGCATGGTGTAGTCATATAGGCATGGTGTCCTCTGTACCCTCTACTTCAGATATTATCATTCATGTCCTCAGGCTCATGAAGAAATTCATCAAGTTTCCCCTGAGCTTCTGCCAAATCCATCTCATTCTCTAAACCACCAGCATTTTCTTGACTCCCAAAGAATTGATTGAGTCTATTAGCAGTTTCTTTATGGATTGATTCAGTAAAATGGCTTCTATATGATAATGAAAGAATTATCATTACCATAAATAACAGACCCATTACCGATAAGATCACGATCTTCTGGGTCTTAAACATCCGGTTGCTGATTGTAGTTGAATTGGCTCTCATAATGGAATAGCGGTGTGGTAATAATTGGGATAATATATAGGTAGCTAATACAACTGAATATATTTACTACAAGAATAGGCTATTACAAATACTGGAGTAGTTCGCACCGTTGCTTTGTAGGAACAGGTTTGAGTATTTGTATCATGTGACCTGGTCTAACAATCTCACAATCACAAACAATCTCACAATCCCTCATTATCTCGTAGTGGTCGTAGTCGGTTTAGTCCGCATAGCTCTTGTAATCCCCGTCTCGTAGTTGTCATAAACTTGGTTGAGTTTACGTACCGAACGTCAAAGATGACAGCTTCAGAGCCGTACGGCCTCATATTTTATCACTGCTAATACATAGTGGCTCGTAACTATCCCTATCAGGTCGTGGTGTTACGATCCATGATTAACTTTTTGGTTCTAACTTCCAGCGATAATACCGATAATGCCCTCTGATAATACCCTCTGATAAGCATGCATCTCTTGTTATAAACTTCCGGTTTTAGGGCTTGTATTATTTCCGCTTCTGCTACTACTACCATTGAGGCTACTGCTGCTGCTGCTGCTTCTGCTGCTTCTGCTGCTGCTGCTTCTTCTTTTACTCCTCCTGCTTCCACCCTATTTGAGGCCATGACTCCTCTTATTAACACCAACACGTGTGGCATCTGTCAATTTCGGCGGATTTTCGCTACTGGCATTTTATAAAACGTTCTCTAATGATTTACTGTTTTTGGTTGCAATTATTTTTTTTGACACTTTTTTTTTTTTCTTTTCTGTTCCCTTGTCTATAAATTGCAGGAGATTTTCCTGTGACAATTTTAAATTAATTGAGACATTGTTAAACCTACACAGTGAGTTTTATTAAACAAAATGGCTACCAGAGATTTACCTAAATCATTTAAAGAGTTATCTACTGGTTGGGTTGCCCATCTTGATAATGAGGTTACGTTAAACCGGAAAACCCCTGCCCAAATTGAAGAAGAAGAAAATGAAAAAGCCGAAAGAAAAGTAAAATTTAAGAATTTATGGCCAGCATTTTGTTCAGGAGCTGGATTATTCTCTGATGGATATGTTAATAATTCTATCTCAGCAGTTACTACATGTTTATCAAGGATTTATGGAGCTAAATATTCTGAATCCACTGCCATTTCAAATGTTTCTGCTATTGCATTTGTAGGGATTGTGGTGGGTCAATTATCTTTTGGATATATATCTGATCATGTGGCTCGTAAAGGAGGAATGATGGTTGCTACTGTATTATTAATTCTTTTCACTATATTATGTGCTGTTGGAACTTGGGGGGCTAATGGATCTGCTGAAGGATTATTTGCTGCTTTAACTACATTTAGATTCTTTTTAGGAGTTGCATTAGGTGCCGAATATCCTACTGCTTCAGTAATTGCCTCTGAATTTGCTCATATGTTACCATCAGGTCATAGAAATCGGTATTTTATTTGGTTTACTAACACCATGATTGATTTTGGGTTTGTAGTGGCTGCTTTTGTTCCATTGGTTTTATTATGGATCTTTGGGGATAATAATTTAGAACCAGTATGGAGATTAACCTTAGGATTAGGAGTTATTCCTCCATTATTTTTATTCTTCTTTAGACTTAAAATGTCCGATTCTGAATCATTTCAAAAAACCAATATTAAAAAGGCTAAAAAGGTTCCATATTGGAAAATTTATAAATTTTATTGGTTTAGATTATTTATAGTATCAATGGTTTGGGCTATTTATGATTTTTCCGTTTATGCATTTGGAATTTATTCCAGTTTTATTTTCACTCAATTGGTTCCAACTAAGGCTGATGGGAATCCTGATTTATATAAAAGTTTTGGGTGGAATGTAGTATTTAATTTATTTTATCTTCCAGGATCAATTCTTGGGGCTTTAATTGCTGATTATATTGGACCAAGATTAACTATTACTATTGGAGTTACTTTACAAGCAATCATTGGATTTATTATGGCTGCTTGTTATGATTCATTATCTAAACATATTGCTGGATTTGTAGTAGTATATGGGATTTTCACTACTTTAGGGGAAGTGGCTATTGGTGATAATATTGGTTTATTGGCTTCTAAAACTTCTGCTACTGCTATTAGAGGGGAATATTATAGTATTTCTGCTGCTTCTGGGAAAATTGCTGCTTTTATTGCTGTTTATATTTTCCCAGTAATTATTCGTAATACTGATGGTATTAAAGCTCCATTTTATATTTCTTCTTCCCTTTGTTTATTAGCTGCTATATTAACCTTATTTCTCTGTCCTTCTGTTGGTCAAGATGTGGTTGAAAAGGAAGATCAACTTTTCCTTGAATATTTAGAATCTACTGGTTATGATATCTCTCAATTGGGTGATGTTTCTGAAGTTGATTCAACTGAATCAATTGAATCTGAAATCGGGGTTACTAAAACTGAAAAAACTAATGTTAATATCGAACCTAAATCTGAAAAAACAGATCTGTAAATCTATGGGTGAATGGACGGTTTAGAAAGGGAAAGAAATCGTGCTGTTTATTAATGTACATAGAGGCTGAATATTTAATTCTTCTTATTAATTATACGTTTAATTCTAAACTTTCTTTATATATGCCTTCTCTCTCTCTCTCTCTCTCTTTAGTTCGAATAATCCCGGAGTTTTATAACAAATTCATTATTATTCGACAGCTTAATTATTATAAGTTCATTCATGGCTAAATTTTGAACTAGACTTATTTCAAGTGGACTCAACTCTAAAGTCATATAATCAGTTGTACTCATAAGAGTCTTGAATAATTTCATTAGAATACTTAGATTATGATTCAACTGAACTTTATCAAGATTAAAACTGTCATAAGATAAGTATTTAATCAACACTCTTTTCAAAGAATTATTCAATTTATTTAATGATTTTTCAGTCATGTCATTTAATCCAATCAATTTTTCTTCGATGGTATGATTTGAATCGATATCAAAAGAATTAGCATGATTATTTGAAGGTGATGATTGTGTGGTGGTGGTGGTGGTAGTGGTGGTCTTGGCTTTATAACTTTCTAAAACCCGTTGTGTTTGTATAGCTTGTGATTGTTTCTGGGCTATTAGAATATGAATATTATCTAATAGCTGCTGATACTCTAGTTTCATCATTTGAAGATTATTCGCATCCAAATTAGCTTGATGATGATATTTTCGTAGTTTTTTAGTACTATTAATTTGATCATTTACTAATTTTTCTAATTCAATATTAGTGGTTGCAACTGGCATTACATCCAGCTTTTCATTATAAAAAGGAACTTTTTCATAAGTTCGATAGAGAGCTATGATTTCTTGTTCTGTTCCCACATTTAAACTTTCAACTTCATTCAGAAGATTATTTAGGATTTGATCGATTTGATTATGTAAATTATCAAGAATGATTTGACCTTCATTCAATTTCTTGTTGTAAGTTTCTTGGACTTCAGAATTGACTTTCAGATCATTGACCAATTGTTTGACTCGATCTAGCCGGCTCATAATATGTTGATATGTCAAATAAATAGATCTCTTGTATGTTTTTTATTACCGTGTATTATTCTTTTGCGTGTGCCCTAGTACTTGTACGATTATTTCGCACAAAAATTTTTCACCTATTATTAACAACTTCTTTTATCACCACCATAAATCATGTCAAATATCTCCCAATTAGCATTACAAAACCTTGATGAAGGGTCTAGAAAAGAAATCCTACTGTTCATAGAAAGTGAAAATTCCAAATCTAAAGTACAAATGTCCATCCATAACTTTACTGATTTATGCTTTAAAAAATGTAATAAAGGTGTGATTGACAATGGCAATTTATCAAAAGATGATGAAAATTGTTTGAATAATTGTTTGAATAGATATTTGGATACCAATATTAAGGTTGTCCAATCCTTACAAAACCAACGTTAATGTATATAGAAATCCATGGGATAGTATCAGTAAATGTAAATATAGACCCAATCATATCCTCTATCATTTATATATCAATCGGGAACTGTTGATGTAATTCTTCAATTATATGCTGAAATACTTCGATGTTTAGTTGTAGATCAATGGTCTTATCCAACTTCTTAACTCGTGATGTAAGAATCTTCCATGCTCCTAGTATATCAAATCTATAATCATATAATAGCAGTTTTCCTTGTAAATCATTGATTTGATGATCAAATATTTCAAATATCTGTCTTTGGATCCCTAATACTTGCTCAATCAACTCAAAATGCAATTCAAGTATACTGGGATTGGTCATTAGCTGATTAAGTAAGAAATTCAATCGATTCATACTAACAAGAACTTTGGGTCCTAATTGGCTAATCATTTGAGTTAACATGGTTAAATACTTGTCTAAGTCACCGTTTGATTCTCCGAATCGGTTGAAATGTTTGTCAATCATCATTAAAATGACATTCAAAAGCTCAATCAAAGCAAACTCTTGATCTGAATCGTCATGGCTTATCACCAGTAATTTACTCAATTGTAATAGAAGTTCAAATGATTGTTTGAAAAGTTCTACATTATTGAGGTATAATTGATCTTTCAAGGTACTATAGAATACACTCCCAAGTCCAGTGGTTATTAAATTTATGTCAGTGGTACTGATCAATTGTTGTAGTAATCCACAAGCTATAATTTTCATTGATATATCTGGTTGATCCATTATATTCATTATGGTAGCTGTGATTAAGTTCCACTCCTTATGGCTCTCATAATTCTGTATTAGAACCCATATATATCCTGGTAATTCTAGTGGGAATTGTACGGTTTCATAATAACCAAGTTTAGGATTTAACCCTCTATATTTGTGGTTGGTTCCACCTGATGGGGTTTCTGTTTGAGCTTTCTTGTGATTCTTTATGAGCTCTCCTACTTCTTGTAATAACACTTGTAAATACTTTGGATGCTCAGTTAAGCTCTTTTGGATGGAAAGGTTGAGTAGTTCTTTTATATCGTCATTGGACCATGGGGTTTGTGGATTACTATACTTACACATTAATGAGAAAATATCATAATTATAATTGGAAGATTTATTCACCAATGTTGAGAACTCCAGCAATACATGGGTAGTATTATTTGTATTTCCTTTCAAATCTTTAAGGTCCATTACTTCCAAATCGGATCGGATAATGATAAAGGTGATGGGGGAGTGTTCGGTGGAGGATTTGGTAATAGGATCTGATGGTATAAAATGCTCATCGACTTTATCGCGATGCGACAAATTACTTTTTAAATCCAATCGTTGATAACATCCAACATGATCTCCACATTATTAAATGAAACCAAGACTATGGTCATGGCACAAGTCAAGCCTTCAGGTTTTATATCCAAAAATATTCAAACGTTATTGAAAAGAGGATATGCAACCTCTAAGCTCCCATTGGTGATCTCAGAAGAAATTCAACAAGCCTTACAAGAGAACAAACCAATTGTTTCATTAGAATCAACTATCTTAACTCATGGGTTCCCATATCCGCAAAACTTACAATTGGGTAAGGAATTCGAACAAGCCGTAAGAGATGAAGGTGGAATTCCTGCTACCATTGCATTTTTAAAGGGGAAACCCCATATTGGATTGAATGATAATCAATTAATTGAGTTAACTGAAAATTATTCACTGGCAGTTAAAGTATCTAGACGAGACATTGGACATGTTATGGCACATAAATTATATGGGAGTACCACTATAGCGTCTACTAGTATATTATCTAGTATGGCGGGGATTTCAGTGTTTGGAACCGGTGGATTAGGTGGGGTTCATCGTGAAGGTCAATGGACTTTTGATATCTCTAATGATCTTCTTGAATTAGGTAGAAATCCTATAACAGTGGTATGTGCTGGACCCAAATCCATTTTGGATATTGGTTTAACTATGGAATACTTAGAAACTCAAGGAGTTTATGTTAGTACTTTTGATGATGGTTTACATTCTGACAAGAGTAATATTGAAATCCCTGGGTTTTATACTAGAAATTCAGGGATAAAATCTCCTAATAGTTTCAATGATTTTAAAGATATTGCCAGCATCATTTATCATCAACAACAAATGAATTTAAATTCAGGTAATGTAGTATGTATACCACCATTACCAGAACATGCTATGGATTCTGAATATATCAATTCTATTATTTCTAATGCCAATGAAGAAGCAAAGTCATTAGGGATTTCTGGTAAAGATACAACTCCTTTCTTATTATTAAAGATTGGAGAAATGACCAAGGGGAGATCCTTGGATTCTAATAAGAATTTTGTTAAGAATAATATCAAATGTGCTACTAAAATTGCCAAGCAATTAAGTAAATTTAAAGTAAGTACATGAGTTCAAATTTGAAGAATATAAGGATTTATATACTAATAATGATGTAGGATAATCTGAGAGTGATGCCAAATATTAGCAATGATTGTGAAGTTGATGGTATGGTGGACTCCAAAACTAATTCTCTGGTGAATACTCTTATTATTGGATCATTAGCTCTTGATTCTATTAGCAAACTAACCACTGGAAAGTTATATGACTCCAATCCTGGAACCACAAAATTGTCTATTGGAGGAGTGGGGCATAATATTGCTTTGGCTAGTTCCTATTGTGATCCTGATACCAGTAGATTGGTTCTGATTGTTAGTAATGATTATATTGGTAACACCATACAAAATGAACTTCAACTTGATAATTCTTGTATACTTGTGGATGAGGAAAACCTCCATAAAAGTGCCAGCTATACATCTATTCATAATGAAACAGGAGAATTAATTATTGCTTGTGCTGACATGAATATCATAGAGTCTGATTTCACCGACCATATTAACAATCAAATTCAAAAGTACAATCCTAAAACTGTGGTAGCTGATTGTAATTTATCACCTAAAGTACTTGAAGATCTAATCAATTATAGTCACACCCGTCAACTTCGAGTAATTATAGAGCCTACTTCAATAGTTAAGTGTGAAAAACTAAGTAAAATCAGTCTTCCTTTACAAGCTATAGATTTAATAACCCCCACCAAAAATGAATTAGATACTATCTATGATACATTCATGACTACTGGGAAGTTTGATACCGATGAGTGGTTTGGTTTATTGGACCATTTACAGTTCAATCAAATTAATAATCTTCAACTTCCACTGATGATTAAATCTTTATATAATCAAGGATACATTCAGAAATGCTTTAAATTACTACCATATTTTCCGAATATAATGTTGAAGCTTGGTCTGGAAGGGGTTCTTTCTATAGGTATTAATGACAGTGGACTGCTGTTATATAATAATACCAACAACCAAGGCCATGAAGATCATATTGAAAGTTATAAGGTTTCTACAGATAAGTTCTATATAGATTACTATCCGATCCCTCAACAAAACAAAGACTTATCGATTGTTAATGTTACAGGAGCTGGTGATACGTTCTTGGGGTATATAATTTCCCATTTACAATTACCAAAGGCATTATTGATTCATAATGCACAATTGGCAGCGGGTTTGTCTATATGTTATAACGATGCCATTAGTCCAAAGGTTAAAGATATATGAGGTGAGTGTGAGACCGTGAGACCGTGAGACCGTGAGACCGTGAGACCGTGAGACCGTGAGACCGTGAGACCGTGAGACCGTGAGACCGTGAGACCGTGAGACCATGAGACCATGAGACAGTGAGACCATGAGACCATGAGACCATGAGACCATGAGACCGTGAGACCAAGAGACCGTGAGACCGTGAGACCGTGAGACCATGACACCATGACACCATGAGCATTCTCAAATGAGAAGTGAGAATGAAAATTTCATTACCCTATCACTCATAAATCATGTTTAAAAGCTTTAGATCTATCAACACCATCTACAAAGTTATAGGAGGTGGAAGTGTCCTTGGATTAAGCCATTTAGGACTCAATCAAATCTATAACCCCATCTATTTGGATGATTTAATCAATTCAGTTATAGTGGATAATGGTATATCCCCATTTCCTAAACTCATTAATGATTTTAAAATGTTAGGTAGTGGAATTAGAACCGTCACATTTCTTAAATTTAAAGTCTACGGAATAGGGATTTATTATAACAAGAAAGAAGAACTGCAATTGATTAAAATCTTAAAACAGAATCATATGGAATCATCTCCATTGAAACAACAATTAGATGATGATGACCAATCCAGGGCTGTATTAGATAAATTAATCACTAATCATGAATATTTGGTTAGGATTTCACCAGTTAGAAACACCGACTTTAATCATCTTAAAGATGGGTTTATTAAATCAATCTTAGCCCATCCATTAACTAATGATCATGATAGAATCAATCAAGGATTGGATGAATTGAGACAAGTATTTAAAGGTTATAAAGGATCAGTTCCTAAAAACCATGTGTTGTTATTAGTGATTGATAAACAAGGACAATTAACATTTAAATATGAAAATCCAACCACTAAATCTACTATTGACATGGGGATCATTAAAGAACCATTAATTAGTAAACTGTTATTGGTAGGATATTTAGGACATAAAAAACCATTAAGTGAACCATTAAGAGTTGATTGTAACCAAAGATGGTTAGAATTAATGGAATGATTCGAAAAGGGAGGGTGAAAGGATGTTATTGTAAATAGAATTAATATATATTAAAAATGTTTGTGGTATTTTTTTTGTTTTGGTTCTTTTCTTCTTATGATTTATAGAAGAGATAGTTTACATAATAATGGCTTCTTTTTCAACGTTAGAAGAAATAGATTTATGAGGTAAGACTTTAGCACCATTAACATAAATTTCATTTTTAACTTCAACGTCATCACCTAAAACAGTGACCCCTTCAGTTCTAGCCCATTTACCGATTCTTGAATTCCAACCAACAATAGTTGATTTAACCCAAGCATGATCTTTAACAGTAGAATTAGCTAATAATACTGATCTTTGAATTCTAGCCCCTTCACCAACAACTACATTTGGACCAATGGTTACATTTGGACCAATTAAAGCAGATGGATGGATTTTAGCAGATGGATCAATTAAGACATTACCCCCATGAACATAAGATTCATGACATAATTTTTCTGGAGATTTTCTGGTTAAAGAATTCAAATATAAACAAGTACCAGATAAGAAATCTTTTGGTTGACCAACATCCATCCAAAATCCTTCTAAATCAAAAGAAAATAATTGTTTATTTTCAACTAATTGAGGGAAAGTTTCTTTTTCAATAGAAGTTGGTTTCATATCAATTAAATCAATAACTGAAGGATTTAAAATATATAACCCAGCATTAATTCTGTTACCAACAAATTCAACTGGTTTTTCAACAAATCTATCAATTAAATTTGGAGTATCTCTATCATGAACAACAACCCCATATTTAGATGGTTCATCAACTTTAGTGACAACAATAGTTCCTTCACGACCATGGTTTTGATGGAAATCGACTAATTCTTTAAATGGATATTCACAAATAACATCAGAATTTAATACAAAAAATGGAGAATCATCTTTTTTCAATACATCTTCAGCTAATTTTAATGGACCAGCAGTACCTAAAGGTTCTTCTTCAACGGAAAAAGTAATACTAACACCATATTCTTTTTCGTATTGTTTTAAAGCTGATACCATAACTTCTGGTCTATAATTAACGGCTAAAACAATATCAGTAACTCCAGCAGCTGCTAAAGCTTCGATTTGATGTAAAATCATTGGTCTGTTACCGAATTCAACTAATGGTTTTGGTAAAGTTAAAGTTAAAGGTCTCAAACGAGTACCGTAACCACCGACTAAAATTAATCCTTTCATGTTATATGTCTATTAAAATACTATTAATGTTGTTCAAAGAGTTTTTTTTTGTTTTGGTGCGAGAGGTGCCCATATTTATAGTTCGAGAAAATTTTTTTTACGTGTTCTTTTTAAAGGGGCACGAATGCGGTGAACAATAAGGATAAACAGCCAGATATGAAAACTGTATGGATAACGGAATAATTAAAACAAGTGCTGGAAAGAGTGGTAACAGTTGTGGATGGTGGTGAATGTGATTCAAGTTGTACCGGTGTTGGTACTAGTGTTGGTACTAGTATTAGTGTGGTTCTAGTGTTAGTGTGGTTCTGATTACTGTCATGAACTTGTTTTAGATTCTATTAATGGTGCTAACTATTATCAAGTTTTATTGGCTATTTAGATTTGTTGGTTTGTTTGTTTGTTTGTGTATAAGGTACCATAGCAAAGACTATGAACCCTGATGAAGAACGATAATCCGACGATGCAATAGTTCCCTAGTGCAAGCACCGAGCCCCGTGCTGGTTGTGGGGCGCGAAACATGGAGGGCACGCGAATGATTAATGGAGCACGAGTGGTGGTGGTGGTGTGTGGATGCTGGTGCCAGCCGCGTCAGTACCATGTTAGTTACCGCGTGGGTTTAGAGCCAGCCATTGTAGTGGCAGTTTAAATGGCTATAGTTTCTTGTTTGGTATAACAGTGTAGCTTGCATCTATGATACATTTTGGCATCTCCTTTGCATGTCCGTTCCTAATCAGTTAAGAACTAAAGAACAATTAGGATATGTGGTATCAATTAGGATATGTGGTATCAATTAGGATATGTGGTATCAAGTTTAAAAATGAGTAGACATTATTTGGCATATGGAATCTTAGTACAACCACAAAAATCTAATAATTATTCCTTGTCACCTTCACTCTTCTCTTGCCTCTTGTCTAGTCTTTCTATACAGCTTGGCCCGTATAACACTGGCCACTAATCCAAAACTTATCATTAAACTTATACTAGTCATAATAAAATAATAATAAACCTGTCCAAGAACATCAATACTACGGCCATAAATTAAAGCAAATAGCATTGATGATAATGCAGGAGAAATCATAAAAGTCCCCCAAGTAGATCCTAATATATCAACTCCCCATAACTCTGCTAATATAGTTGGATAAATCGTGAATAATCCCCCATATGCTATTCCATCTAACATGGTTATAATGGTAATATTGATGTCAGAAATATTAACTGCTAAAATTTGATCAATAATTCCAATAATTAATAATCCCATTAATAACATTCTCGTGTTATAATAATCACTTAAAAGTCCAACCACCAACCTGGTGATAATTGAAAAGATTGATAATACCATTATTTGATCATTTAATAGGTCATTATCATACTTGGAAGCATTAAAATTTAAAATGGTATTTAAATTAGATTGATACGTTTCTAAAGGCCCAATGTTTAAAAATAATGATAATAACAATATATACATGATGGGATCCTTTAAGAATCTAATGAAATTTTGTTTATGATTAGGTGGTTCTATAGAACTGATTGGAATTAATTCTGTTTGTTCAGGAGTCTTAAGAACTTCATTTCCAATGGCACTTTGACATATAAAACTTATGATCCCCATGATAAAATATAAGCCACTGAAAAAGGTGAAAAGTTTATGTAAATCCAATATATGAGTTATAGGATCATGAAACCATGGTAATTTAAGTATTTGTGTGGATATTAATGAAGATAATCCATAACATGAAACTGGTAAGGAAATTGATAATCCTTTATGATTGGGATATATTTTAGAACAATTGAGCAAGCTAGAGAAATATAATCCAGATGTCCCTAATCCTATTAACATATAATTAATTCCCATCATTATAAGCTTCAGTTGTTGAGGGGTGGTATTGGTGTCATTACAAATAATACTATTAGCATAATAAGGGATTCCTAAACATATCATCCCAATAATTGACAAGAGATTGTTACCATAGTTATCACCTAAATATCCTAATCCTGGTAAGCATAAATACATCCCAGCACTGATTAATGAAACGATCACATTGATTTGAAAAGTTTTAAACTGTAATTGATTCATAAGCTCTTGTGATATTAATGGGAAGATTAAAATAGATCCTAATAAGCAACAAGTTATTAATGACGTAATGAATGAAACTATTTTGACATATTTGAGACCACCTAGGTTTCTCTTAAGACTATTAGAAACGTCTGTAAGAAACATGATGATAGGTGGTTGTAAATATGGGTGTTAAATATGGGTGCAAGTGAATGTTGGTGAGATGACTGAAAGATTTGATTTGACTCATTTTCGCATCAAAATGATTTACTTGAAATGAGGAGAGTAACTGTGAAAATGCAACAGAGCATACAAAATTATTATGAGCTTATGGGTGTAAAGGTATGGGTTTAAAGTTATACAAGTCTCTATAATCTTCTAGTTGCTTTCAGTAGAGTGTATCTATATCTTTTGGGGCAATCTTGAGAACGGGGTAATGTACTGGCTCGGGAAGGGATGTTCCTTGACACAGAGCATTGACTTTCTCGATTTTGCAGCCATATTGGTTCAGATCATTTGCAACGGATCCAACTAGATTTTTGTGCTAATGTAATTAGGCATATGTTTATGTCATCACCATTTGTGATAGAGAATAACCCGATGGATCTTTAAAACAAATATATATTCACTAGCAATTGGTCTAATGGGATTTATAAAAGAGCAAGTCCAGCTAGTCCAAGAACTCCTAATGGCATATAAAGAGTGTTGGCAGCATCAGAACTAGTTTCATCTGAATCATCTTCATCATCTGACTTACCGGTCTCATCTGCACCTGGACTACTATTTGATTTAGAATGGTCCGTATCAGTTGTTTCAGAATTAGACATACCAGTCACAGAATCTCCAGTTTCTTTAGAATCAGAGTCTCCGGTCTCTTTAGTTTCAGAGTCTCCGGTCTCTTTATCATCTTCTTTAGATACCTTGGTTTCGGAATCATCGCTATCGGTGGTACTAGCAGCGACTGTACGTCCAGTCAGAGCAAGATGGAGTAAACTAGACAAGATCAGTTTGGGGTTTTTCGAAGGATCAGTACCAGTATAAGTATAATCATTTAAAGCAGCACCAGGTTTATCCAAAAATGCTGAAACATAATAAGAAGTAAAGGATTCAAACCAATCTTCAGTTACCCATTCATGAGCAACTTCAGTATCAGCAGTTGAAGCTTCCAACAAAACACTACTAGGAATAATTGACCATAGATGAGCCCATTCAGTGAAGAAGTTCTGCACACTTGGATAATATCCTGATGCAAAATTCTTGGTCCAATCAGGAGTTGGTTGACCAATGGTGTTATCACCACCATAAATTTCATTCACTGAGGATGCTACTCCTAATAATGATTCTACTGCACCTTCCATAGTTAATTATATGTTAATAATGATCTTCCATTTAAGGTCCTGTAATGTGGGAATTCCACCCATATATAGAGTTCTTTGAACCAGAGTTCTTTGAACCATGGTGATGGAAGGATTTCAGATGATTAACTGGCGCAAATGGTGGTGTGTATAAGGTTACATTTTCCCCTAATTCCATTGTTTGGGAGATTTACGAAAATTCGTAATTGATTAGATTCTTCATCATTAATTAACCTTTATGTAAACCCGAGATATTCTACGAGGATCCCCCTGGTCGGGGTTCAGGATCAGGGTAAAAGGTAGCCATGGCTTTAGGAGAGTGAGAGTGTTAAGGGAGTAAGAGAACTAAGCCATTTGATAAGCCATTGACATTATTTGCAGGCTAGTTTAGTGGTGGCAGAAAGCTATTACTGGGGAGGAGATTGACATATTATTTGCAGCTTGACATATTTTGTTAGTCTTGGCATATCCACCCCGACACTACTGACACTACTGACATAGGGGGTATGTAGTACATCAATAGACACTACTAACCGAAATCGCTAAAATACACTACTCCTAATACGGTCTAACAATTATAACATTATAATTACATATAAATCAAAATTATTTAATCACGTGCTCTAGAACCCCGCCAAATCACATTATAATAAAGCTAAAGCAACAGCACCGATAGCCCCAAATATTGGAGCTCCCATAGAATGAGCAAATCCTGAAGAACCACCATCTCCTGAACCATTACCAGATTCAGACAGACCACTCACCATACTATCACTCATCATACTGTCACTCATCATACTTTCAGCACCACTAGTCATACTTCCAGCACCACTAGCCATACTGTCCATACCTTCACTCATCATACTTCCAGCACCACCAGCCATACTTCCAGCACCACTAGTCATACTGTCCATACCTCCACTCATCATACTTCCAGCACCAACAGCCATACTTCCAGCACCACTAGTCATACTATCCATACCATCTCCCATACCACTCATCATACTTCCAGCACCACTAGTCATACTGTCCACACCTCCCATACCACTTATCATACTTCCAGCTCCACCAGCCATACTTCCAGCACCACTGGCAATACTGCCCATACCATCTCCCATTCCACTCATAATACTATTGGCCATATCAGACATACTTTGTAATTATTTTAAACTGCTTGGTTGCAAAAAATCAGGAAATTTCAAGTTTGTTTCTCACTATTAAGAAAACAACTACTCTTAAACTTATCAATTATTGACAGTGATATAAATGCACCCAATGGAACAAAAAGGGCGATTTATAGGATTCTTATACTCTATTCTGAATGAATTTCACCTTCTTTAACCGTCTTGAGCCCCCAATAGTCACATATTTTCCCCAGGTAAGCTTCGTTGATGTAGCTATATGCAGGGTGAGCCGATCGAATTTTCTGCAACCATTTGCTATTTGAAGGCTGTAAGAGCAATATAGTGCCAGATTCAGAAATCATGAGGAGTATAGTTTATAAAAGTAGTGTATGAATGTGTCTACATTGAAATAGCAAAACGAATAACGTTAATAGTATGTGGGTGACGTCAAAGTGATTGGGGTATGGAACAGCAATTGATTGGAACAATGGGTCCCGGCTCCGGTAGTGCCATAGGCCGGAACCGATGGGTGCAGTATGGGTGTAATGTGGGTGTAATATGGGTGCAATGTGAGTGTAATGTGAGTGTAATACTGTAGTGCTATTTTAGCACTGGCCTTACCCATTCCATACCCATTCAAATTGCCTTCGGATTCCCATTCAATTGCCTTCGGATTCCCATTCAATTGCCTTGAAATTCACATTCTATTCCTTTCCATACCCATTTTGTACCCCCTTTCATACCCCCTTCCTATTGACCTATTGACCTATTGACCTATTGACATTTCTACTTACTGATATTCCGGATAATGAACATTTAAACTGTATCTAAGCCCCAACTTATACTTTGAGATAATGTCATTATCAATCAAATTATTATTATTAATATTATTAAATTTAGTAATCAATAATTTGACATTATTCAATACCGCCGTTTTATCGGATTGATTGAATAATCTCTTAACCTGTAAATTAATTAAATTAATATTATCTGATTGCTCTTGACCATTATGACTATGATCAAATAATGATAAATATTTGATCAATACAATTGCTGTGAAATAAAAACAAAAATGTAATTGATCTGATAAATAAGCAAAATAACTATTATTGTTAATTAACCTAATGAAATTCATTAAATTCATTCCATATTTTAAGAAATTCTTTAAATTGATCAAATCCATTTGTTGAAGGATAAATGTAACATTATCTTGATTAAATAAATCTCCTATACTAGCATTATTAGAACCATTAGAACCATTACCACCATTACCACTACCATTATTAGCCATAGAATTTGAATTGGATAAATTTGGTAAATTATTATTAATCAAATATTGTTTATAATTAAAGATATAAATGATTAATAAGTTACAAAAATTATAACATACTTCAACAAATTGAAGAGCTGGTTGTTGAAATAAATATTCCCATTGATTATACCAATGATTAATTTCCGCCAATGTGGATTTATAATTAATAATTAATTCTGATAATGATAAATTATTAATATTTAAATTCATTTGGATGAAATTATAAGTAATTAATAAAATTGAAATTTCACTAACCATTCTCCCATCAAAATTTGTAGATGATGGTAATCCTAAAGTTATATTACAATAATTTAATCTAATTTCATCTACTAAACACATTCTTCCACTAAACACACAATTGATCAAATGAACCAACACTAAATGATTATAAATCCTCATGATGGTTAAAATTTGATATTCATTAGAATCTAATTCTTCATCATATAAAACCGTTGACATTAATTTAGAATTCAAATTATTATTGGTAAAGGTATTAATTAATTCTCCAAATGTAGTTTTAGAGATAAATATCGTTAATCCCATTCCTGATAAATACCAAGGATCAAGGTTAATATCATTTAAATTGAATAATTCATCATTCATCATTAAATTAAAATAGTCTAAATCTCCTCCATTATTAGCATTATTATGACTATTGGCTCCATTGTTACTAAGTTTTAAGGCTTGATTATTTGATAAAATTATTGACGTTAATGAATTAGAATAAATCGATAAAATCACTAAACTTTGTAATAATTCTATATCACCAATGAATTTCTTAAATAGATTAATTTTCAAAAAGGCAGAATTAATCTCAATCATTAATTGTTTGATCAAATAATTAAAGGTGATTCTTTTTCGAATCAAGTTATTAATATCTCCGGGGTTATTATTATTAAACAGGTATCGAAGTGATAAACAACAACAAGTGGTTAACAATAATGGTGACTTATTAGTCAATCGTTCAATTAATATCTCTGTTGGTAAACTCAGGGGGAATGATATCCATCGACCATAATTTCTTCTAAAATCATTCATTAGATGAATAGCTTCTGTCATACTTAAAATGTTTAATGTAATTATATTTTTGTTAGTATCAATCCCCATGGTATAATTTTTATTATAACCCGATTTATTGAGTAAGCTTTCAATATTTCTAGGGAGTAGATCTTTATTGATTATTTGATTTTCAATTAACTTAAATGGAGACACTTCCAATGAATTTGTAGGTGATTTAAAACTGGTTTGATTTTCTAAATCTATGGGATTAGTTACTAATTTTTCATTGCCGGTGGTGGCAGTGACAGTAGCAGTAGTAGTAGCAGAAGTATTGGTGGTTGATGGTCCGTTAACTACATGATTTATATCTTCATCCTCCAATTCTGGATCAAATTGATCATCGGTGGTTCCTTGATTAAACATAATATTGGGATTGGTGGTAGGAATGAAATTAGGATCAGCTATTTGATCATTAGAATGGGAACTTGTATCTAATAAAAGACCACGAAAATCTCGACTAGGATAATAAGATTTATTAGATTTTAAAACATTCAAAATCTCTTCTACTCCTCTATGAATAAACTCTAATTTAGTTTCAGTTTCAGTTCCTCCTAATGAAATATCATTTACAATTTTGGAGTGTCTCGATTGGTTAGTACTATTATTATTGTTATTCCCGAGATTAATCGTTGCACCATTAGCAAAAGAACATGGTTTATTCAAGAAAGTACATCGGAGACAAGTATTTGAAGCTTCATTAACTTTAAAACACCTAGTTTTTTGTTTTCTACAAAGATCACAAGCTTTAAGGGTTCTAGTAGCTTGTCCATTTTTTCTATTATTGTTTACTCCATTGGCACCCGATGACAAAGAAGAAGATGAAGAAGAAGAAGTAGAAGAAGAGGTACCAGTTTTTCGTCTTTTTGGTGGTTGTTGTGATGGAGTAGGTTCTGTGGGTGATAATGAGGAGGAGTTTGTATTACTATTGATCTCTGTATTATCCATTGAGTTATTTAAAGCTTTATGAAGTCTAGTAGAACCAAAATAAGTATAATTATAATAATGATAATGATAATAATCAAAGAATAAATTAAAAAAAAAAAAAAAAGAAGAAATAATAAATGAATATATAAAATAATGATAATTTTGAATTTTTCAATGGGTTGAAGTTATCAGAAAGGCGGGGCCGCGGAAACTCCGTCGGATCATTCAGATGGAAACGAGCGAGCCCCAGGCTAGGCTATAACAATGGCTGCTAACTAGATTAATTTATATTCAATCCATTTATTGGTTTCATTAAGATAAAGTGATACTTTAGTAAAAGTGATGTTTGTATTAGATGAATCAATTCTTCCAGTAAACTTTATATATCCATGTTTACGATTATCATTCAAATTATACTTCCCATTAAATTCAAATGCTAATTGATTATGAAAATTAAGTTTTGGTTGATTTAATAGAAACATCTGTAAATTATTCGTATCGATTAACTGAATAGACCATTTATAAAAGATATCGTGGTTTTTGTAATGCAATAAATAATGACCTGGTAATGAAGTAATGGGATTTTTCAGAGATTTCTGAGTAATAAATTCAAGTCCAGAAATATATGGAGTTAAAATCTTAAATCTATATCGTATAGCTTGTTCACCTTCTTCTTCTGTTTCTTCTTCTCCTTCTCCTTCATCACCCTCCTGTAATTGAAGTTGATTAGTATTGAGCAATTGTTGATTCAAAATAAACTTATTGCCATCCAAAAGATTATACAATTTGAATTTGATTCTAGTAGAAAATTTATTCACCATTTCAGGATCTGATTGACTAAAATTAACATATTCAAATTGATCCATTGAATACAGAGTACAATATAACCAATTCATATGGATCCATAATGGTAAGAAAATTGACTTTCGTCCATAATGATCTTGATTATCATTAATAAATTTCCACATCTGAAATGTTAGATAAAAACTCATACTTCCAGTTGAAGCAAGGATAATTAAGGTGATGATAGTTCTGATTGATAAAGGTTTTGGCTTAATAGGTTGAGTGTTTGTACTGAAGAATTTCTTGGTGGTGGTGGTGGTGATTGTGGTGTTGGTGGTGATGGTGTTAGGTCTAATCGTCCTTATAGGAGGAATTTTGGGGAAAATGATATGATGGTAACTTCTTAGTTGTACTATGGAATTAGTCCTTGTAGGCCGCAATATATACATTGTTAGACAGGGACAAGAAGAAATGAGCTATGAATTAAATATCGACGTTGGACTATATGGACTATATGGGAGTTATAGTTAATTGATGTATGGTTTATATGCACTATGATCTATATGATATATGAATTGTTTAGGAAAGGAGTTTATTTGGGGTATGAAATATAAATGATCTGGTGTCGTATAATCCATAGTGGTGCAACTCACTCACTATCAAAGGAGATTGGTGCGAAGATGGGGATGGGGATGCGGGTCCATTACAGTGGTGGTGTGCGAGACTATAAGACAACCACCTTGGAGTATATACCATCCTCATAATACCATCCTCATAATATCCTCATACTCTCTAGACTTCTACGTATTGCTTACACATTCTCTTCGTATACCTTTATATCATTAAACTAAACACTAAACAACCGATTAAAAATCTATTAATCCTAACTGACCCAGCAGCATTCTCATCATCATCATCATCGTCGTCATCATCTGAATTATGATATCCATGGTAATACCTATGATGATAACCATGATGATACCCATGACTTCTCCATTTTTGTTCTATTGTATCAGTAGTAGTTTTATTCGTATCATTAGTTAATATATCTGTACTATTAATGTTGTTAGACACCCTTACCCCAATATGCGACCTTTCAATAATTGTGATTTTTGCAGCACTCTCAATATTTGCAGCACTGGCAACATTTATAATATTTGCAACCATTAATATTAGTAAATACCAAAGGTTCAATAGTGTATGCATCTATGATATCTAGTATCTATTTATAAGCCCAGCTATATATCTCTCGTATAAGCCCCCAACCATAAAACCCATGTCTATATCTCCATTCATTGACATTTGAATCATTTGTTTCTCTCGTTATAAGCCTTGTATGTCACGTAAATGTCTAGAAACCAAATCCTCAATTGTAATGTGCCTATACCAATAAAGGATTTAAATAAAGGTGGTTATTTTACGAGATTTTCATTTTTGGAACCTGCAGGTTTTAAAGGTGATGTGAGAAATCTTAACGTGCATCAACAAAATAATTATTTTAGAGAAGTACATGCCTTTCCTAGTTTGCAACCAACACAACCGGTGTCACCACAGTAAATTAGAAGAACTAGAAGAAGTTTTCCGGGCACATGATAAAATAAGATATGCATTACTAATATATCTGACTAATAATACTGGCACTTGACCATGTCAATTTCTTAACTAGTAGAGTAATTAGTAAGCATGAGCTTACAAGGTGTTGAATAACCAATTAAAGAGGAGATAGGTTGAACTAGTTAAGTAATTTCACATATAGAAGTCATAAAAATCATTTCATCTCGATAAGTATCAAGTAGAGTGGACAGAGAGTGGACAGGGGTGGATAGAGAGTGGATACTTCTATTAAACTATACCATATATTTTCTCATACACAGTTCCACCAACTCATGATACCAATTCTGTCATCTGACTCAATCATCTACCAACTCTTGCTTAGCTTTCTCAGTATAATTAGATTTTTCCTTATCATACGCTGGACTAGGATTATTATAACCCCCATTAATATAGTCATAATCAGCTTTAACCCAATGGGCAAATGGATAAGTTGGTAATGTTTTCAAGGGAGTATCTTTGGTAATAATACCCAACTTAAGTTGACGAGCAATTAAACCATCCAAATATTTAGAAATATGATCTCTATACAATTGGAAATTCTTATATTTGATAATTCCTTCAGGAGCTTCATAAATAATTTTTCTAATTAATGAAGGAACTAATGGTTCGTCTTTCATTTCTTCAATTGAATAGAATACTGGATGATTAGTAAATGCTACTGCTTGAGTTCTAGGTAATTTTCTAAGAGTTTGTCTTTCAACTCTAACATTGAACAGAGCAGGATCTTGTGCTTCCGCTTCTTTTCTCAGTTCTTCAGTTGGTTCACTTTCTTTATAAACGTCATTTTTTCTTAATTTATGATCCCAAGTCATATACCAACTAGCTCTTTCAACTGGAGCATTAGGAGTAAATCTTGAAAGCCATCTTTCCATGGATTTTTGAAGTTTTTCTTTAAAATATGGAACATCTTCATGAATCACATTAATAGGCTTCCCAAGTTTATGACTAATACCGAAGGAACCACCAGGGAATGGCACAGCTGCTGCTACTAAATAATGATAACCATCTTCAGGATTCTTTCTCAATACATAAAAATCTTCTTTAGCCATTCTACTAACATACATAAGGGGATGATCAGCTAAAGGAAATGTCATATCAAGGATTTCTTTAGTAAGCTCATTTTTAATAATCTTCCCCCGTTTACCACTTTGGCCTTTAGCTTGACCTCCTTTATCTTTATCCTCTAATAAAGTGAATAATAATGGATATCTTTTCAACATATGATTGGTGACAGTTTCCATCAATTCTACCGATGGTTCATACCCTTCTGGTAACCAACCAATATTTTCTTCTCCATATTTCAACCAAATCCGTTTCTTCTCTTCTATATAATGCCAATAGTATTTATCCATATCAAGCCAATGATTAATATCTAATTTAAATATAGACATGGTTTGATGATATGGCCATCTAAATGGTCTCCAAGGTCTATCATCATAGTTTTTGACTTGTTCTGGGGTGAGCATTAAAGGTGTTGGTTCTGGAGGAATTTGATCATCTTCGTTAGAGCTTTTTCCTCCGTACGATGATTTTCTTGATCCTGGTGGGGTATTAGAATAACTCAAGTATTTGTTATAGTAAGCCTTATATTTATTAGCTACTTGTTTTAAATTATTCCTTGATATGAAAAGAGATACTAAGATCCCTGCTATCAAGATCAATGCATTTAATTCCATAGTGAAAAAGAACAGAAAAGAATGATGATGACTATGGGTTGTTGGTGTGTTAACTTGTCTATACGGGTTCATTAGGCCTTAAATAATTTGATTGCGAAATGGTTCTTATCAGTAGATAATGGGAAATCATGTCCCAATTTGGTAATTTGGACCCTCGCGGGATTTCGTAACTCCATAAAGGCAGGGGGATAGGGAATGCGGGAACATCACGGGAGAACATTATTAATGTTGTTAATTGGGAATAATTAACTTCATATGGATTGGTATTGTCTGGGGTATTTTAACATTTATGGTATGATTTGGAGTCATTAAGCCGTTTAATTCTTGCTTAGGCGGATTAATTTGCTGTTATTCACAACGCTTGAGTAGAGTTTTATAGGATATAAATAATCCTTTCACCGTCATATAAGTCCATTCACCTGTTCATCTACTTCACCTGTTCTCTATCTATGAATGTATAAGTATGAGTATGAGTATATGAGTATATGAGTATGGGTATTAGTATGGGTATTAGTATGGGTATTGGGTATGGGTATATCACGTGACAACACAATCGTATATACTTGTGTACTTCCAGAGTATTATAGTCTCATATAAGCATATAACGTATAGACCATACCTTTTCCCACCTTAATATAACTATCATGATCAATATCACCATCTTTCATGCTCTCTTGCGTTTTTTGCAACTCTTACTTTTTTGCAGCCTTTCTGTGCGAGGAGAAACTCAACCATCACCAAACATCATCAACTATCATCACTACTTCAACAATACCCAAATCGAAGTTCATCGGTTGAATAACCACCCAATAGAAAGAAATCATCCTCTTGTTAAACATAACCAATCTCTTAAATACTCACACCCCAACCTAATCTGTTCTCTCCACACAAATTATCTACATAGTTGATAACGATATCCACCAGTGCACGAACCAGTTGCAGCAGTTTAGTGAGAGATGAGATGCGAAAATTTTTTAGAGGAATCACCTATTAAATAGTAACTATCACAACAATGGCTAAGAGAAAAACTAAGGCCAGTAAGAATGGAGAAGACAGGAGGAAGAGATTGAAACAAGAACAAGATGCCCAATTAAGTGGTGGGTTTTTAAATGGGGACATTTCAATGGAAGATGAAGAATATGATCTTGAAAGAGATGGCAATGATGATCATAATCATGGTTCTAACAAGAAAGCATCTAATGGTAAAATCGACTGGGAAAATGAAGAGCAAAGTTATGAATTAAAACCACGGATGACAAAGAACAAAGAAGTAGTAGAAGCACTTCCTATTAAGAGAATGGATGGGACTGTGGAAAGAATGCATAGAGAAGTTGAAGAAAAACCCCAAGAATCACAAGATCAACAAGATGATGAACACCAATCACAATCATCAGAAAACCTTCAATCAAACTCCAAGAAACAGCAAGATGAAGAAGATGATGATGACGGGTTTAATGATTCTAACTTATCACCAAGGGAAAGATTAGTCAAAATGAAAGAAGAAATAGCCGGATTAGCATCAAAATTAATGGAAGATCCAGAAGGAAATATTCCATGTTTAACTCGACTTCGGAAAATGTCAATGTCTAAAAATTTAGTTCTAAGTCAATTAGCTATAATGTCATTAATACCTGTATTTAAAAGTTTAGCCCCAAGTTATAAAATAAGACAATTGACCGAATCAGAAAAAAGAGAAAAAGTTACTAAAGAAGTATCCCGATTAAGACAATTCGAACAATCTTTGATATATAATTATAAGATATATATTGATCATTTAGGGCAGTTAGGGAAAATCTCCAGACTGAATTCTTTAAATAATAAGAAAATCACTCCTGATCAAATAAAATTAGGTCAATTATCCATTAAAGCATGTTGTGATTTAAGTTTATCATCATTAAGATTTTTTAATAATCGAAATGATTTATTCACCATAATCATCAGAAGATTAAATAAGAAACCTAAAGATCAAGAGGATTTTGAAATATTTACTAGATGTATTAGAGTATTAGAAACTTTATTAGTAGATGATAAAGAACATGGGGAAATTTCCAATGATGTGGTAAGAATCTTAAGTAAATCTATTAAAGATAAAAAATTCCGGGTTGATGAATCGGTGATTAATATCTTTTTATCTTTATCAATATTAGATGATTATAATCCCAATGATTTATTTGGTGATAAACCTAAGACCGAAAAACCCAAGAAAAAAGATCGGGTTCATTTATCAAAGAAACAAAGAAAAGCCAGAAAAGAATTAAAAGAAATTGAAGATGAAATGGAAAAAGCTAAACAATCCATAACTGCAGAAGAACGTGAAAGATTCCAAGCCAAAATCCTTCAAACCTTATTAAAATTATATTTGGAAATTCTCAGAGCTGGTTCTAATGCTATATTAAATCATAAAAATGATGCTACTTTATTAATGGCTCCAGTATTAGAAGGATTATCAAGATTTGGGAAAATGGCTAATTTGGATTTATTAGGGGATTTCCTAGAAGTATTAAGAGAAATTATGATTGATATAATTGATAGTAATTCATTAGAGTCTGAATATGATACTCTTCAATCTTCTGGTGGTGGTAAGAAACAAGGGGAAAAAGACGGTGAGGATGATGAAGATGATGAAGATGAAGATGATGACGATTACGATAATGGATCAGGGCTTTTTGATGCTAGACAAATTAGAACCATTCTTTTATGTATAGTGACATCGTTTTCCTTAACATTAAATCATTTATCAGTTGGAAAATTACCTATGAGTTTAGATTTATCCAAGTTCATTTCATCATTATATTTAATATTAGCAGATTTATCATTAGATTGTGATTTAGAATTCAGTCATAAATCCTTAAGACTTTTAGATCCATTGTCTACTAATAATCAAGTGGATAAACCATCTGTTAATGTATCCACTAAAGCAGAATTATTATTGAATTGTTTAGATTCAATATTCTTCCGGTCTAAGAATGGATCCATACCCAGAGCTGTTAGTTTTACCAAAAGGTTATATGTTTCTATTTTACATACACCAGAAAAGACATCATTAGCAACATTGAAATTTATTGGGAAACTTGTTAATAGACATGGTGAAAGTGTTAAAGGATTATGGAATACAGAAGAACGAATCAGTGGGGAAGGATCTTATCACTTAGGAATAGAGACTAAAACCAAAGAAGTTGAATTGGAAAGAAGTAATGCTACTGCTGCTACGTTATGGGAGAATGTTTTATTAGATAAGCATTATTCACCTATGGTTAGAGATGGATCTAGATCATTGATGAAATTAAGTAAGGTTAATGATAGAACTAGATAGAACTAGGTAGAACTAGATAGAACTAGATAGTACTAGATAGTGTAATATATTCATGATGCATATATAAACTAAGACCGCAAAGAACACCACTAGGAATTGGTTTTTATCTTGTCATAATACTGCTGAAGCATATCATCAAACTCATCAACGTATATACCAACATTTTGTATATCTGATTCAATAACTTTTGATTCAAATTTTTCAACAGGCAATGGAACCATCATATTAGCAGATTTCACCAACTCCCCAGTATTTAATTTAATCAAAACTTCATTGATCCAATTATCAACCACCAATGGATTTAATAATACCAAAGCACCAATGATCTGATCAAACCCAACCTGACTAAATCTTAACATCAAGTATTTATTGACTATTCTTGATTTCATACTTTTAGTATAATACAGTCCTAATCTATTTTCCATAAGTAAATTAGAATGATCCATGACATATGCTTTGAATACTTTCAGAAGAAGTATTTGTTGTAATTTTGAGGCCATATCTGGCGATAATGTCGATGATGATACTTTCCCATAGATCTTATCAGTGATGAGAAATCGATAATAAGAATATCCTATCAAAGAAAATTTCTTCAAAAACTCAGATAATTGAGTATAATGTTTTATGGATAAATGCTTGAAAAATGACATAGAAACATTCTGATTAACTAAAGCTAATGTCATTATTGGGTCTAAATCCGTTTTAGGTAATTCAGTCAAGTCAAGCTTGGATAGTTTAAATGGTCTATAAGGTCTCCCTGCTATTTTACTAAGAAATTGAAAAATTAATTCTTCATTTTGAATATTAGAACCATGTTGAAGATCATTACCTATTGATTTTAATAACGGTTTATATGAGGGATTATTCAAAGTGGTTAAAATTAAAGATTTTTGCTTATTGAATTGGGAAAAGTTTTCAACCAATCCAAATTTATAACTACCATAACTGATATAATCTTTAGCCAACAGCACCAAATAATCAGAACTTGAATCATTCAAACCCGAATCATTCAGGCCAAACTTATCAGCCTTTCCATCAAATTCAATGGAACTTTTAATAACTTTATCCATAGATTTAAGTCTAAATAAATCGATTTGAGTTAATTGATTATTCAAAAATATCTTAAACAGCTTTAAAAAATCAACCAATTCTTGTTCTGAAAGATTATTAAAAATATTGATATAATTTTTAAAATGATTATCACTCCATTGTTGAATTTCAATAGGATTTTTCAAAAAAATAGTCATGAAATATTGTCCAAATTGTCGATAATATAAATCATTATTATTGGATTTACTCAACTTTTTGAGGATAGCTTTATTGATAACTCCATTATAAATGGGGATATTTTCTAATAAGAACTGTAAATAATTATCACCAATAAATAAATAATATAAATGCAAATAATTGATTGAACCCTGAGTTAAAAGAGCTCGTTTAGTAAGAGTTTTATAGATTAAATTCCCCAAGGCTCCATAATGATCTAATTTCAATTTCATGGGTTTGTTATCATTGGATATAATAGAACTGGGAATAAGAACGGTTCCCATGAGCAACGATTGATCTTTAATGCTTGGAAGTTGGAAGTCATTCTGTTGATAATAAAGATATTTAGGGTTTAATTCAACCTTAGGAGGATTAGAATTAGGGCCATTAATTTGACTCATATGAGATGTTAGGATATTTAAGGTTTCATGAAAAGTGTCATCCAATGAGATTGGATTATGTGAAGAATCATGAATACACGAAAGGATATTTGTGATACAATCATAAGGGTTACTGAGCCAATTGAGACCAATTATATGATGACACTTAATGCTAATGGATTGATTTAGGTGTAAGGCTTTGGAGATATGATGAGCAGCGTTTGGGGTATGAAAGCTATAGATTTGACTCTTTAAGGACTCGATAATATCATTGGTGGTGGTATTGTTCGTGGTGGTATCACTGCCAACAATTCGTAAGTATATTGGAATCATATTTATCACCAGATGTCCGATTTTAGTCACCTCTTGAAAGTATTCATTGGCTGTAAGAGAGGAGCTAGAGCCCTTCAACTTCAGTACGATAGAGTCATTCAATGGGAGTAATTTGATATTATTTCGGACCAGCAAATGTTGTAAATTTATAGGAGATCTGATAGACACATGATTGGCAGGTTGGTTGGTCTGTTGATGGACAGGATGGTGGTCAGATTGGTTGACAGGATGATCAGATTGGTTGACAGAAGACTGGTTAATGTTTACCACTGAAAGCTTTTTAATGGAGTCAATTATTCGAGATGATACAGAAATATCAGTAGAATATGGTCTTCTATAAAGTCTTAGTTGACCAAAGCATCGAGTTAAAGACATTAATGGACTTCAGTTGTTGGAGTACCATTAGCCTTATTATTCGCAGAGATGAGCCCACCAGAAACGACCACAAGGCCCCATGGACAGAGCCAGAGCGAGAGCCTGCCAGAACCATCAGAGATCACCGCGCACCTCCCATTTATACGTAAATGTACATTTTAATCAATTCTATTCAATGAATAAAACCAAATAAAAAATTATAAAATATATATCGATAAAACTATTAAATGATTTTTTAATATATTATGAAAAATATTTGTGAGAAAATATTTGCCAACAGAAAGGGAAATGGTTAAATGTTGAATGAAAAAAGAGGGATAATAAACCAACTTATAATCTTCTACCTCTTCTACCACCTTTTCTTCTAGTAGAATCAGAAGGAACTGGAGTAACATCTTCAATTCTTCCAATTCTTAAACCAGATCTGGCTAAAGCTCTAACAGCAGCTTGACCACCTGGACCTGGGGTTTTGGTTTTGTTACCACCAGTAGCTCTCAATTTAATATGAACAGCATTGATACCAACTTCTTTACATTTAGCAGCAACATCTTGGGCAGCCAACATAGCAGCATAAGGAGTAGATTCATCTCTATCGGCTTTAACTTTCATACCCCCAGTAACTCTGGAGATGGTTTCTTTACCGGATAAATCAGTAACATGAACAAAAGTATCATTGAATGAAGCAAAGATTCTTGCAACACCAAAAACAAGGGAGGTGTCTCTTTGAGCTAAAATGTTGTTAGTAATTTGAAACTACGGTTGTGGATGAATAGATGGAAGGATGGCACCGGGGTCTTTATTTAATTGGGAGCTGGTTTAAAGGGATAGAACCAGCTTGGAAACGACCCATTATGAAGTCCACGAGCTTGATGATTTCGTCCACGATCTTGGTGATTTGGGTCGATGTGGTGAGTAAATTTTATGGATTTGAACTTCGATTTGATTAGTTTAAAATGGGAGGTCATACTATGTATTTGACAAGTGATCTGGCACTGACATTCTAGAAATCCAAGAACAAGAACCAGATCTTATGGCTAAAAACATACCCGACACTCTTAAACAGATCTAATAGACTTTCTGGCATTTCACTGATCCTTCACTGGAGGCCATTTGGAAGAGTACTTTAATAAAAATCATTGGGAATATTCGATTTATTAGCTCATTTGCTTGGGGACTTTTTGACATGGGATTGAATGTCATTGATGTTGGGACTCAATAGTATAGACACATAAGTTATTCCATTCCAATCTTTTGTGTTGTAGATACATACCAGCTGACATGTTTAACAAAGTATATTAATGAAGTGAAAAATTAAATTTTTTTCATTCCCATTTTGTCTAAGCAGCGCTGAAGAAAAAAAAAAAAAAAAAAATTTGGCGAGAAACTGGTTACGCACGTACATCAGGTGAGCTGAGGTCGGGAACCCTAAAGACAAAGAGAGTGAGGAAGACAGAGGGAGAGAGTGAGAAAAAGAGCTCTAAGAGAGTGAGAGATTGAGAGAGTGAGAGGGAGAGAGAGAAGGACCCAGACATTCTGGAACCGGTCGACTCAGTACCCCACTGTGGGTCGGCTCATGGTAGTAATCATATGGCACTTGGCACCGCAGCTTGGTGGTACCGCAGTATGGCAGTCAATAACACCTCTTCATCTCATCGCTCTAGTCCTAGTTATTCAATAGCCCCCCTACAATCTCTCCTACTCTACAGTTAACTACATCACAATATACATGTATTAAATTAATAAACAAACCCTAAGATTTTACCAGAAACGTGCTTTCTTCTAGCTTCTTCATGGTCCATAATACCAGCAGAAGTGGTTAAGATAACGTAACCAAATTGTCTAGCTGGTAATAAGTTATCAGTCCATCTTTCAATATCACCGATTTTAACGTTGAATCTTGGTTGGATAACACCACATTTGTTTAATCTACCGTTTAATTGAACGACGATTTTACCAGATCTGTGATCATCAATGTATTCGAATTCATCAATGTATCCGTGTTTTTGGATGACGGATAAGAATTTGATGATGACTTTTGAGGATGGTCTGATTAAGACTTGTCTTTTACCGGTTTTTTCGGCGTTGTTGATAGCATTTAAAGCGTCAGCTAAGACTGAAGTTCTAGTCATATTGGTGATAAATGTAGTGGTGTAAAATAGTAGTAGGAAATTTTTCACTTTGAAAATTTCGAGGTCTCATCATAAAGAAATTGGGACCCGCACTATTTTTCATAGTGAGGGTGGATATTTCGCAGTCACAACCTTTTATAGGAGGATTATATAGAGAGCTAGTAAAATGGGTAATATATACAATGTATAGTCAGATTGAGTGGACATTTAAAGGATTTAAACACATGGGTATATTGTTGACTATAGGATATACCAACCTACCAATTACCAGATCATTTTGGTAAATCCTTGTTCCAATATATTGGATTCTTCTGTGAGAGATCCTCTTAAGTGAGAGACCACATTGAGATTGACATCCTTTCACCCACCAAAAATAATATAATTTGCGTGTCCCATAATCATCCACCAAATGTGAGGGCGTGTGCGACTACAAATGAGAATTTTTTTTTTTCGTTCTTTCAGCCAACTTGATGGAAAAATCAAAAATTTTCATTTAACTATACAAATTAAGTAAAGATGCCAGTATGTATAACTCAATACCACACAACAGAGATATTCACAGATTATAGTAAAGATGTACACAAATGATGGCACACAAGATAGGAAGAGACTGATGACCTTTTAATTATAAAGGCTAGGAAGTTACAATTAAAACGTGCTGATGTTGAAAGTTGAAGATGAGGATGAAGCAACAAGAGAAACAGCAATAATATGAACTGGGACTATAAGAATATCATCATTACCTTTAAATAAAAATTCTTACTAACACCTTCTAGTCTAACAAATCTTTCAAAGTTAAACAAAAATTAGGTAAAGCTCAAAAACAAAACAGACCTTTACCTCAATGGATCAGATTGAAGACTGATAACACCATCAGATATAATGCTAAAAGAAGACACTGGAGAAGAACTAAGTTAAACATCTAATCCTGTTGTTTGAATGTTATTATAAACAATCGACTTTTCAAGTCCCTGTTAATATATAGTAATGGTTTAGCATGTTTAATTAAATAAATATATCTAAGTATATTTGCAGAATGAGAGCAACATGTGGAAGGAGTGGACTGGCCTGATGACCTGGCTTGATGAGTGAACTTGAGTGGCCTGCCCTGATGACAGGACTAGTTGTATTTCTCCTCAAGTAATAAACTCAACACCGTATCTCTCATATGAATCTCATGCATTAATTTGGCAATAGTAATCTCCTTATCTTCAATACATGTCTCTTGTCTTTCTTGAGCAGCCTTATTGTATAACTTGTTGATATTCAGGGGAACCTTTTTCTTTGATCGAGGTTTCTCCTTCTTAGGCTCTTTCAATAAACGTTGTCTTTCATCTAATGCACATTCTACTCCCTTCAATGCACAATCTCTTTCCTCTAATGAACATTCTAATACCTTTAATAAACGTTCTTCTTCCTTTAATAAACGCCCTTTTTCCTCTAATAAACGCCCTTTTTCCTCTAATGAACGTCCTGTTTCAGTTAAGGAACGTTCTGTTTCAGTTAATGAACGTGCTCTTTCAGTTAAGGAACGTTCTTTTTCGTCAAGAGCATTTTCCCACTCTGATAGCCCATTAGGTTGGTCCAGGTTTGAGTCTATTTTATTTTGAAGAGCTCGTGCTTGTTTTAATTCAGATTCTCTTAAAGCTAAAAGAGAGCGTGTTTCCTTCAATTCAGCTTCTTTTGTTTTAAGGGTAGAGAACATATTATCCAATATAGATACCGATTTGTCTTCGAGGGTGTTTAATTTATCGATGAACAATTTCATTACACCAGAAGCCTCCGAAAACAAGCGGTCTGTGACTGAATCTGAAATTTTATCTATAAGGAATTGATCTGGAAGGCATCCATGGGATTTAAAAAAAGCTAAGGTATCATTAAGGTTTGAAATCTGCTTATCCTGTGGTTTTGAAGCTTTAGTCATTTGTACCAACTTTCCATTAGCTTCACCCAATTGTTGTTGTTTAGAAGTGAGTTGTTTCGTTAAGACAGCTAATTCCAGGGAAGTAGAAGAAGATTCAAGTGGACGTGTTGGATGAGTTTGTTCAGACATTGGGTTAAAAATAAATTGAAATGGTTGCAAATTCTTTACAATTTATGCGATAGATCGATCACAAAACCCAAACCCAAAGATAGTCGCAAATATGAGGCAGTCAATAAACTACAAACTCGAGAGCCAACTGGGAGATGGAAATTCAGTTTTGAAGTAGAGTAGGAGTAGTGACTAACATAGTAGGAGTAGACTAACATAGTGTACATTACTGCACCTATAACCCTATATAAAATCTATCAGGTATATCAACAGCATATATAAATAACCAGAACATTAAACTTGTTCTTCAAAAACAGTCTCAATAGGCTTTTCCATTAAGGAAGCATGTCCTAAAACAGTAACACCAGAGGAACCAATTAACCACATCATAGTTGAAATTGGACTTGCTAAAAATCCTAATGGAACTGCAAGACAAAATAAACCAGTATATAATTGAGAGGAAGTAACTCTACCAAATGGTAATACTAAATCTTCACCATTTAACTTACTGATTCCAAAGATCCCTCCACCAACTAATACGATTACAAACATTAAAAGTAAGTTAGTTACCAACGCATAAATACTTAAGATTGAAACTATGGCCACATAATTAGCAGAAAAATACCCTAAATTGTATGAGACTCTACTTTGGACATCACCGAAATTAGCAGGTTTTGAAACTCTTCTGAAATCAAAGAATTCTTGAGGAGGACGGATTTTAGACACCGATGATTGTAATGACCCGAAATCATTACGAAGTCTATCGACGCTTAATCGTTCAGATACTTGAGATAACTAGAGGTGTTAGTAACAATGGAAATGGAAAGGTGATGGAGGCGGGGGTGGACCAACTGATCTAACGGGTTGAGCGGGGGTATGGCTGATAGTACATGGTATGTGGTATATTGTTGGTTTGTGAATGATCAACTTGTGTTATACATACTGGGAATGAAGATAAAGAAAATGACATGGCTCTACTGGTTGATTTACGTGTTGGTTTTGTTTTCGTGTTGAACTTGTGAGACAAGAAGAGAGGGCGTGGAAGGACCAGATAGGAGTGAGTAGGAGTGGACTAGGCTAGTACATAGTACAGTACCCAGTAGTACCAGTAGTAATAGCACCCAGTAGTACCAGTACCCACCAGTACATAGCACCCAGTAGTACCAGTACCCACCAGTACATAGCACCCACTAGTACTAGCACCCACCAGTACTAGCACCTACCCGTACTCACTACATCTACTCACTACATCTACTCACTACATCTACTCACTACATCTACTCAATCAACTCAATCATATATACACTACATCCTCTATTTAAATCCCTAAATCTTTTCTAACCAATTGCTGGCAAATTGGATGATAACTCTTTTCAAACTTCTTAAAAAATTCAATGGCCCTTTCATGATCAATCTTATTTAAGGTCACATATCCAGGTCTAACAAATTTCATTCTTCCAACCGTTCCTAACCATTCTCCAAAAACATCAAAATATTTCATATTTTTCCCATTCACTTGTAATAAATACCATCTCGATAATACTTCAGCATTAGAATTATTCCCATAATTTGATCCATAAATATCATCCAATGCCTTTAATACCAATAAATGATTATCCCAATTGAAGTCTTTATGCTTATCAAATGCAATCAAAGTTTCTAAAAACACCACCGATTGATTAGAAGTAAACCCTTCAATATCATTGATATCGAACACTTCATGATAATTAACCTTATTAATAATAGCATTATACCATTTATCACTTAATTCATAGACTTGATTAACTAATGAAGTATTAAAATCTGGTTTAATTGGGGGCATTCCTGGTTCAAAAATCCATGTTTGCCAATCAACTTTATCTAAAAGGTCATGATCATCAATAAAATATTCATATAACGAATCTAAAAATTGATAACTATCCAATGATTTATACTTGAATTTATTAAAATAATATTTTATGTATGGATTGAATTTTTGAGGAGTTAATAATGTTTCTAAATAATATAAAAGGGTGGACCCTTTTTCATATGGCACTACTGAAAATGCTTCATCTGGATCACATCCATCTTTTAAATTATGATATAATGAAGAAAACCGATCACCATCTGGACCCATACTCATGGCTTTAACAGTATTAGCAAGATCATACCATCCTATTATAGCTGCAAAATCTCTATGAGCATCTCCATGAACTTTACCTAAAATTTTTCTTTCTAAATAAACACACCACCCTTCATTTAACCAAAAATGTTCCCATGAACAATTAGTAACCAAATTTCCGGCCCAACTATGGGCTAATTCATGAGCAATCACATCAATATTCGATTTATCTCCCGTTACAATAGTAGGGGTAGCAAATGTAACATTAGGAATTTCCATCCCTCCATATGGGAATGCTTTAGGTAAAATTAAAATATCATATTGATCCCATTCATAATCAAATACAATTTCTTCAGCAGATTTAATGAATTTTTCAACATCTTCATCAAATTCATGTTGACAATTTTTTAAATTTTTTGGTTCACAATAAACATGAGATCTTGGTCCAACTGATAATTTTTCAATATTACCAGAGGCTATAGCCACTAAATATGATGGAATAGGCACTGGTTGAATGAACTTATAAGTATTCCCTTCAGATCCTAATGGTCTTCCGGACATCACTGAATTATATGGTGAAGTTATAGTCATGTTATAACTAGATTTTAAAGCTGGAGTATCAAAACATGGGAAAAATGATCTAGAATGAATTGGTTCACTTTGTGAGAATAAATATGGATATTTCTTCCCATCTGTAGCTTCTTTATCTAAAAATTGAATGGCAGTACAATCTTTGGTGGTTTCAAATTTAATATAAATTGATAATTCTTGATTATTTCCTCCATTGAAAGGGATTTTTAATGGAGATCCTAAAGCAGGAATTCGATCACCAATTATGAATTCATGGGGTGTTTGATTAATTAAAACCTGTTGAATAGTTAAATATGAAGTATCTAACACAATCTCCGGACATTCATTAATAACTTTGACTTTAATATTGATATCACCACTAATTAACTTTTCATCAAAGTTAACATTAAAATTTAAATCGGTGTCTAAAAGATCAAAATTGGTATAATTGGATAACGTAGAAGGATCAAATTCAGGAGATTTAGAAGGACGAGTTATGCCAGGGATTTCTTTAACAGTCATAATAAAGTAAAAATTCTCTACAATTTAAGTTAAAATGGAATAATTGCCTTTTATTTGGGGAGTTATAAAGGTATATAAACCAACACACCCAACCAATGGTTTGAAACCGTGTTTGAGGTGAGTTAATGCGATCCGCACACCGCACCGATGCCATCTACTCAGATGTATCAGAATTGGCACTATAACGGGACTAAAAAATTATGCCGCACATAGTGCAATTTGCCCTGCCATAATGATGTGGCATTATGACTGAAACAATAGATATTTGTAAATACACCTGTTAGGGAATGACAGAAGAATAGAAGGAACTACCAAGCCATACGCATATCACTGAGAGATATTCCCTTGCAGATGGAGGGGGAGGGATCGTATGCTTGTTTACACCACCCAATCAAGTGATACCCTTGTATTAGTTTTCAAGTGCTTATGCATTCGGTTAATCCGTCGCAGGAACTTTAATTTATGCGTCTGAAAACAAAAGTTAACAAACCACGTCAAAATGCCGTAGGCAACAGCTACCGAAGAACTACTTTAGGTCCATCCACTTATAGTGATAACAAACATTTGCAATCAATTTACTGGTGTCACTGGTGCCACTAGACCCCAGTGGTTATAGTAACAAGCCTAGTCCTATGATACCTTCATATGGGTATCACTCTCACCCTCTATAATCATCTCTTCATCATATTCAATCACCTCAGATCCAGTTTGTTGAATATAAATTACCACCATAGTAACCACTATAGTAATGAAAAAAATCAAATCAAACCAATGGTCTATGAATTCAATCTCCCTAGTAATGACAGATTCAGAGGTTGATGCTGACCCCGATAATGATAGAATCTTGGAAATTTGAACCGATAAATTCGTTGGTAAATTAATTCTTATCAACAAACAGGTAGATATTATATAAATAGCCAGTAATTCACAAATGGCCAAATGCTTTAAATAATTCTTCACCAGTGATGATAATCCGGTAAAGATTGGGAATAAATGTCCAAATGATTTAAGAGTCAATAAAACATTTGAAAAACTTAATATGAATAAACTTCCAGATATTAAGAACCCGATTTGATTAATTAATTGAGTTTCGGAAATTGAATCAGTCAAATCAATTATCGATAAAATAATCTTGGCTATGGTAATAGCTAGAGCATCTTTAGTGGAATCTAATTCATCTGTCAATAGATTCAATTCTTGTTCATGTTCATCATTTAAAGGTTTATAATAATAATAATAAGGAAATTTGAATAATGCAATATTAAAAATTCGATATATACAATAAATGGTAAATGCAATTTCAAAATAATTAATTAATTTAACCACGATCATGTGATCACTCTTTTGATTTTTATAATGGTCAAATTTAGTTAATGATTTATTTAAATCTTTAAAAATGGTTTCTCTTAACCGTTTAAGAGAATTGATTTCTTCATTCAATTCTCGTTCTTCATTAGTACTACTGTCATTGTTATCCCCAAGTTGTGATAAACTTGCAAATGATTGAACTTTATGAATTATTCCTCCAAGTCTTTTATTCTTAGTAGGACTATTTCCGGGACTAGAATTAATACTAAAATTAGAATCATTATTCTTTGTCTTGTATAAGGATTTATTGATAGGTATTAATTCGCCATCGATAGTATTAGAATTATAATTAGAATTATACTTGTCGTTATAAACAGTTCCTCCAATAGATACCAAATAATCATTTAGCTCTCTCTGTCTATTTTTGATTAGCATTGAAGTATTATTATATCCTTGGATAAGATTGTTGACTTCATGTTCTGTGATGATATCAAATGATTTATTATCAGGTAATGACCCATAGAAAGTTTTCACGGATTTATAAATAGTGGTGGCCGCCCCTATACCTGATAATATTGATATGACTGTAATTCCTGCTATAGAAATTTGATTAATTTTCCGATCTAATAAGGATCTAGTATGATAACTAGAACTAGATTTAGGAGTGAAAGATTGGGATAAATCACCAAATTTGTGAAGAATTAGAAACCAACTGAGAAAAGCCCCTATTATCAACCCGATTTTACCAATGCTGATATTGATATCTTCAGGATCATTATGGGTTCGACAACCTCTAGGACTAATCAGTCGATTAATTATCAACAAAATTATCAAAAGTGGAATTACACAAGTGATGAGTAGAACTAATGAATCGATGACTATATGGAATAACCATCCACTATAATCACTTCCCATCTCTACCAATTCACATAAGATCAAAATCATCAATTCAAGACTTAAGCTCATGGTAATACTGAAGACAATATTGATTATGGTATTGTGAGTATGAGAGAATGAACTGTTAGTAGCGGCGGTCATAGAACCAGTTACCAGTGAGTTCATTCCATACTGGTCATCCATTTGGCCCCCACTTTTAACGTCGTCTTCTTCTTCGTCCACGGTTATGTAATTAATACCAGATCGAAAACTCTTGTTAATAGTAGTAATAAATTCATTCACTTCGTTTTTCGATCGGTTACTCCGTATATTATATTCTCTTATCATAACATGATTGAACCCCGATCTATAGCACCATATAAATCCAATAATCAATGGGATTATGTATATGACTGTCCCAATTGCCGCCCAAAAACCCTCCAACATGTTGGTGATAACAGAAGGTATTATTGTGATCTCACTATGAGGCCCTCACTATGAGCGTTCAGGTCTCTCACTATGAGCGTTCAGGTCTCTCACTATGAGACTCTCACTATGAGAACGAGAGAGACTCAGTCTCAGTCGCACCCTTCTTCAACCCACTAAAAAATTTTCAATTATCACTCTAAGAACCTTTACATCAACACCAATAGTTCAAGATGGCTGGGATGAAACTAAGAGCAGAGAAGAAGATGAGGAAACACCTCTTAGAGCAGTTAAAAGCTCGGAAGATTTTTGGTGCTAGAATCGCTCAAGGTCAACAGAAAACTCAACAAGAATTAATGTCAATGAACTTAGCTCCACAAATATATTTATTCAAAAACATATATTCAGGCCAAGTGTTATATTCACAAGTACCAGGATTCCATCAAGATCAGATAGATCAACAATTTGTTCAACCAAACTGGGAAAATAGAAAGCCTAGCAGAAGAAATGATTTATGGAGATTAATGTGTGTGGTTAACTTTAATACTTATGAACAAGCCATCGATGCTTTCAGAGGATTAGTTGACTTGAGGATTTGTAGAGACGTTATAAAACCAAAGGAAGCTAACAGTATGAGAAAAAAGAATGATGAAGGTAATATTTGGTATTCTGGTCAATATAGACCAACCTATTCTCAAGAAGCTATAGCTGATTTATCTCACGTGATCGACGAATTCAATTTAGATAATACCAAGATTTTCTGGGAAAACTTATGGAGAAAAGGTAGTGATGAACATTGGAGACCTGATTTAGTTCAACATGAACAACTACCACCATTTAATCCAAAATTAGAATCTGTATTATTAGATGAATTAAGAGAAAAAGCTTTATATGAATTTAACTTACAACGGGAACAAGCTGAGCAACAAGATCATGAACAAGCTCATTCTGAAGTATCACAGGGGGCTCAAGTTGCTTAATCATATGATATAGGTGCCATAGATTCCCAATCACTCCCCATAACTCCCCATCACTCCTTCTTATATATGTAAATAGTTTGCAATAAATTTCAATACTACTAGATCGTAAATGGTCCGCGCACTACAAACCGGTCGTTTTGCTTTAAAAAATTTTCGGTGCCGCCCCAACTAAAAATTAATCTCACTAACTCATTATCAAGAAACAACAATCTACACATAGATCATGACTGCAAAGGATAAGCTTTTACAAACATATCTCAGTCAGACTCAGAATAGACAAAGGCAACAACAACAACAGCAGAAGCAACAACAGAAGCCCTCTACTTCATCTTCAGAAGGATCACCGTCTATGACCCCTCTGACTGCTTCTGTTACTTCCAATGGTGGTGGTTTTGGGGCGAATGATCACTCACGGCCGCCTTCAATTTCATCAACTCAAAGTTCCAAAACTGGCCAAAATTCCCCTGTTCCCACAGGGATCCATGCTAATATACCGACTGGACTGGTTCCAGTAGGTTTGAATGGACATGGTGTGGGTGCCGTTAATACTTATGTTACGCCACAAGCGGTCCCTTCCGGTCCTCAGCTACCAGCTATAAGAATGACAGGAACGAGTCCTGGCTTGGGGACTGGTCTTCTGAATTCTGGGGCTGGAATTGGTCCATTAGCATCTAAACCTGCCCTGCAAGCCCTGGGAATTCATGCAAATGTTGGAACTCCTGTTCCTACTGGAAACGCTAGAACCCCTACTCCTACTGCTACTCCTACTGAAACCACTGGAACTCCTATTCCTACTGGAACCACTACTGATGATAATGACCAAAATCCTAATAAAAAGAGAAAGAAATCCAAAAAACAAAATACTACCTTAACTCCAGAAGAAGCTAAACGTCAAGAATTAGTCAGAGTATTAAGAGAAACAAGAACTGCTAGAGAAGATTTTACTCCTGATATGATGGTAACAAGTGCAATTAATGGGAAAGTATCATTCAATTGTCAACGATGTTATAGATTGAAAAAGAAATGTTCTAAAGAATTCCCGGTGTGTAATTATTGTTCTAAAACTCGTAATGATTGTTTTTACGTTGATCGATCAAAATCCAGAAACAATTTTAATGCACAATATGGGGATAAAACCAATGAAGAAATGGAACTTGAACGTCAAGCCGCCACTGGAGAATTAGATATAATACAAGAAAAGTTACTTCGAACCCTTTATGAGAAAGAGGCAAAACGTAAAGAATCATCCCAAGAAGATTCAACTAGAAAGTCAAATATTGATTCACATGTTTTACAACAGCCAACCAAACTCCCCCCTATACAAAATATACCATCTCAAAATTCTCAAGATTCTAACCATTCTAATCGTTCTCATGATTCTATCCATAAAGCAGGATCTCTGATCCAATCATCACCAAAAGTTGAACCTTCTCCTACTTCACATACTCAAAGATATACCACAAGAAATGATTTCGGTAAATCAAAACCATCTTCTAATGATAATACAGATCTTCCTATTTTACAAAGAATTGTTGCTGATTCTGATAATGGAACTGAAGAACGGTCGCATAATTTATTATCGATTTCAACTTTATTAACTGACCATGAAGAAAATAGAAATGGTAAACTGACAAATAAACCAATGAGAAGGTATAAAAAAGACTTTAAATCTCTTAATAATCAAATTTTAATTAAAAGTGTTAAAGAAAGAGAAAATGGATGGATGGGACCAGGCCTGAATGGATCAACTGGAGCCGGACAAGGCCAAACTTCCAATATGGTAAATAATTTTGATGATGAATTTATCAATTTAAAATCATTTAAAGATCGTGATTTACCAAAGATGTTCATATATAATTATTTCCATAATTATGAACATATCTATCCAGTATTGAACAAACAGGAAATTATAAATGAAGTTGAACACATTAACTTTGAAAATGAAGCAATTATTAACTTGAAACTTTATTTAATTTTAAGTGTGGGATGTTTATTAAATGATTCCATCAATCAAAAACAATTATTTAATGAATATTTTAGTGATAAAATCATCGAAGATATCATTTATTTCACTAATTTCAACCAATTATCATGTGATACTGATAACGAATTTACTAATTTAAAATTATTAGTATTATTAACAATTTATTATCTTAATAAAAATAATTTAGAAATGACCTGGAATTTAATGGGAATATTAGATCGATTAATGATTAAATTAGATTTTTTTAAATCAGATTTTAGTGATGATGCCAATCCGACTAAAAAACAAATCTTTTGGACGGTTTATAATCTAGATAAAGAATTAAGTTTATTATTAGATAAACCTAGTCAATTACCAATGAATGAAATGATTAGAATAAATGAATTTGAATTATCTGATCAGAATAACAATAATAAGGATGATGATGAGAACAAGATATTCATGGAAATGATTAATAAATTTATTGAATTTTCTGTATTACAAGATAAAATCAATAATTATAAATTAAGACATAATCTGAATCAATCTGATAATTCTCAATTAATCAAATTATCAAGTGATATAGAAAATTGGAGAATCTCAATTTCTAGAATCATTCATCAAGTGTATTCAAGTGTTGATTCTAATTATTTTCAAGAATTCACATTATTAGTAAATTTGAATTATTATTATCTTTCTATTGAATTGGATCAATTATCCCATACTACTTCAAGTCAATTTACATTACAATTTATATCACAATTTTTTTCATTATCAATTTTAAACAATGATCAAATTTCCAATAAGAATTTCATCGGCTTATCATTAAATTCATTATTTTTCCTTAAAAAGTTATTTAAAGTGATTGAATTTAATACGATGAATTTATTATCAGTGATGGCAGAAACTCCTAATGCTCAAAATAAATTGAATGGATTTATTAATAATTTTCATATTGTAGTGAATTTATTGAATTATTTGAATAATAATAATAATGGAAGTATTGATTTATCATCATTGGTGAAATCTATAAATGGATTGAATGGATTAAAGGTTGAAGTGAATAATCACGACAAGATTAAGGAAGCAGCAAGAGAGATAATAACTGTAATGAAGGTTTAGGGAGATAGTAATGAAGGTTTAAGGGAGATAGTAATGAAGGTTTAAGGGAGATAATAAAGGTATAGTCAGAGGAGAATGGTATTGGGGATTGTAGATAGTAGATTGTTTATAGGTTTATAATATGAGTTACGAGAATGTATAATAGTAATAAGCTTATGGTACCATTTAGTACCAATTTGTAATCTGTGGTACCATTTAGTACCACTCAGTTCAGTCCCATCCTACTAGTGCGATTTATTAACCCCCGCACGCCCGCGCGAATCGCCACCATGATAAACCATTCATTCATCTTTATACCACAAATCATATTCATTAAATCATATTCATTCATCATTAATCATGCCACCAAACGCCGATTGGGATAAATATAAAGCCAATGAAGACGACGACACCAACCAAGAAAAAATCGTCCCATTGAGTGAAGGAGATATCCAGGTATTAAAGACTTATGGGGCCGCTCCATATGCCGATTCCTTGAAACTAATTGAAAAGGATTTAAAGGATATTGAAGACAGAATAAAGGAAAACATTGGAGTTAAAGAGAGTGATACCGGATTAGCTGTACCACATTTGTGGGATATAATGGGTGATAAACAACGGATGTCGGAAGAACAACCATTACAGGTCGCAAGATGTACTAAAATCATTGAAGCCATAAATCCAACCCCCCAACCAGGATTATTACAAAATGCTGATAATAAATCTAAATACGTTATAAATATTAAACAAATAGCCAAGTTCGTGGTAGGATTAGGAGAAAGAGTATCACCTACTGATATTGAAGAAGGAATGAGAGTAGGAGTTGATAGACAAAAATATGAAATTCAATTACCATTACCACCAAGAATTGATCCAACTGTTACTATGATGACCGTGGAAGAAAAACCGGATGTAACATATGGAGATGTTGGAGGATGTAAAGAACAAATTGAAAAATTAAGAGAAGTGGTTGAATTACCATTATTATCACCAGAACGATTTGTTAAATTAGGAATTGATCCTCCTAAAGGGATACTATTATATGGACCCCCAGGGACTGGGAAAACATTGTGTGCTAGAGCCGTAGCTAATAGAACTGATGCTACATTCATAAGAGTTATTGGATCAGAATTAGTACAAAAATATGTAGGAGAAGGAGCTAGAATGGTTCGAGAATTATTTGAAATGGCTAGAACTAAAAAAGCTTGTATTATATTTTTTGATGAAATTGATGCAGTAGGAGGAGCAAGATTTGATGATGGAGCCGGTGGTGATAATGAAGTACAAAGAACCATGTTGGAATTGATTACTCAATTAGATGGATTTGATCCAAGAGGTAATATTAAAGTCATGTTTGCCACTAATAGACCTAATACTTTAGATCCAGCATTATTAAGACCAGGTAGAATTGATAGAAAAGTGGAATTTTCTTTACCTGATTTAGAAGGAAGAGCTAATATTTTTAGAATTCATTCAAAAACCATGAGTTGTGAAAAAGGTATTAGATGGGAATTAATTTCAAGATTATGTCCAAATGCTACTGGGGCTGAATTAAGATCGGTTTGTACAGAAGCAGGAATGTTTGCTATTAGAGCTAGAAGAAAAGTGGCTAATGAAAAAGACTTTTTAAAAGCGGTTGATAAAGTTATTAAAGGAAATCTGAAATTCAGTTCTACCAGTGAATATATGCAATATAATTGAGAATCAAATTTCTTTGATTTTTGGTTCTTTCTTCTTCTTTTTCTTTTTAAATTTATTGAATTTAATATATAAAAAATATTTAAGTTAAAATTAGATTAAATTATTAGTCCCACCATGAAACACACCCCATTCCATCAGTTTGACATGATGCAATTATGGCATATGGTGGAGTGGAATTTTTTGTAGTCTCATCATCATTAATATTATTTGATTTTAAATTTATACTACTATTAATATGAGGAGTTGTTAAATGAGCAGTATCAGGTTGAGGTTTTGGTTTAATGTTGAAAAAGATTTCTTCTTCAATTCTAAACCGTATTTTTTCATTTATATCAATGAAAAGTTCTGTATCTTCATCTGGTTTCCAACACCAAGCTTTTTCCGTACCTCTAAATTCACAATTTTCAAAGAGATAATTTCTAGGAATGAAAATTTCATCAAAAAATTTTACTTTGACCTTTATGCCTTCAATATTACAATCGGACACTTCCCCCTCTAAGATTTCACCAAGGAAAGGTTTCCAAATAATTAACCGGAATTTGATTTGAATGAATGAACCCCCATCACCAGGTTTTAATAATCCTTCTTTTATATCAAGAATATCCCATAGACTTACGGCCAATCCGAGGTTGTTGATAACTTTGTTACTGTATTTCTTGTGGATTTCGTTGGTGAGGGATTCTGGTAAGGGGACATTGAATGTATGGGGAGGGATACGTATTAGATCTGTTAGTTCTGATAGAATAAACATGATGATGGGTCAAAGGGTTGATGAGTAGATAAATGTGATGAGGAAAATTCTCAGATGTGAGAAATCATTACCGGAACTGGGGCTCTACCTGTGGTACCACCGGAACTCGTGTACATAGTTCTTAACACTCACTGAAAAAACAAGAAAAAATTTCAACAACCCCAGTAATGATCAGATTAATACCCATTAATTCCATTATAAAAGGACTTCATGGGCCTTCCAAAGGGATATGTAGACCCACCAAAATCATTTATGGCCCCGTTCATTCAATCACCTCAACCATTCGGTTTCAAAGTAATGGACCCAAAACTCCACCTCATAATCATCATCATGATCATCATCACCAATCACAAACTCCACCAAATCAATTAACCAATAAAGCAAATGATCAAGTCGATAGCATTAAACCCGGTCAAAACTCCGATAAATCACTTGATCAATCAAATAACCAACCACCCCTCGATATTAATGACTGGAAACAAATCAAATCATTCATCCCAGGAGAAAAACCCGTAAAAGATGGATTAAAAGAACGAATTCCCGTATTACCACTTGGGAAAGAAAATGTCCCCACATTACTACCAAGACCAGGAGTTCCTCAAGTGGGTAAAGATTTTACATTCCGGCAAGTGATCAATATTTTAAAGAATAAAACCACCCCGGAACTCATTTATGAAAGTGAACCCCATCGATTATATTTCTTGATAAGTTTTTGTTTTGGGGCTACATTATTAATATATTCGGTAGTGTTATTTGAATGGGGGGTATTTGATGCTAACAAGCAATTTTATGAAAATGAACAAGAACAAAATGAAGTCATTCAAAAACGAGAATGGGTTTTAACATTAATGAAAAATTCAATCTTTGGATTGATTCCATTAGTTTCTGCCATATTTATAATTAAATTCCCCACCAGATTAATCAGAAGAATGTATTATTTACCCGGACCAACTGAACATATCAAATTCACTACCTATCCATTATTACCAGGACAATCAACCCCAGTTATTACCTTACCATTAAAGAATATTGATAGAAAACATCAAGCCAGGATTTGGACTGGGAAAGGATTCTATGGGACTAGTGATAATTCATTCTTCTTTTTTGTATTAAGAGAACTTGATGATAAGGGGAAAACCATTAAGAATTGGGTGGTTGATAGGAAAGGATTTTTTTGGAGTGATGGGAGAATTTTCGATTACTTATTTGGGAAAGAGACCATAGCAGAAGCAGAAGCAGGGATTCCATATGATCAACAGATTGGAATAATTAATAAACAAGTGAAGCAAAAGAAGAAACAATTGAGGGAGAAACACGGGTTATTTTATGGGTTAAAGTATCAGAAACAAGAGATGAAGAAGGATGTGAATCGGATAATGGGGAGAGATGAGAAGAAGAGGATAGGAAATGGGAAGAAGTAGGTGACGGGGTGGATGGTGGATGATGGTGGATGGTGCTGGATGGTGCTAGATGGTGCTAGATGCTGTTAGAATAGATGTAAATAGTATGTAAATAGTTTAGTGTGTGTGTGTGTGTGTGTGTGTGTGTGCTATTGTGGGGTACCACACCCATTTGACACCATTGTACAACTATAAATAAATGTCTTCGCACACTACTCCCTTTTCGTTCTCGTTCTCGCTCTCCTTCTCGCTCTCCTTCTCCTTCTCGTGTCTCTACCACCGCACTTCATCCCCTATTGCCACGCTGGTTCGAGACAAGTTTATCACCACCCTTCATTATCGGTACCCAATTATCAGTATACTCCCATATACTTATACCCTGGGCTTATTATACGTCCTGATTACCTGCTTGTACTGTTGTTTCCGGCCTTGGATCTAAACAGATACCCTAGCCGAACCATCCAAATCATCCAAAGCAACCCAAAGCTCCCCAAATAGCCTCCTGGCAACCGGCTCGAATTCGCCTATACCGCCCATTTAACTCCTGCGGCTTGTCGGACATTTTATATTTCATTCACACCAACAAGTCAATAAACAGTCTATTGAAATAACAGAAAAATGGCTATTTCAGAAGCTAACATTAAACGGAAAAATGAGTTGGAAGATATCACCAACACCAATACCAATTATAATAAGAAATTGAAACAAATGCATTACTATAAGAGACGCAAATTGCAACAACGGTCTCCATCACCATTAGCCGAAGATGAACAACAAGACGATGATGAATTGGTGAATTGTACTAGCAGCCGTAGTAGCAGTCGTAATGGCAGTAATAATTCAAGTCCTAAGAAAGAATATAAGTCTGTTAGCTTTGACTGTCCACTATTAACTCCTAAAGAAGAGGATTATTATAATCAATTAGATGAAGATCCTGGAGTGGCAAGTAATACCCCCATAAAGCTGGAATCATCCGATGCCCTTTATAATGACCGTAATGATAATGAAAAGTTTGGTGTTAGTACTGGTACTATTTCCAACGTTGATAATGTTGCTGTTGCTGCTGCTGCTACTAATAATGTCCCATCTGCCCCTTCCGCCCCATCTGTCCCATCTGTCCGTTCAGATCCTTCAGATTCTTCAGACCCTTCTAATACTAATTTGAATACCAATCCTGATTATATAGTATTGACATCATCATTAAGATTATTGTCCAATAATCGTCATGATATTTTACATGATATTGAACATTTATCTTCATTATTAGATACCATCAAATCCACTGATAATCAAGAAGAATTCCTTGATTTTTTCAATAAATTGATTCATAATGATTTGAACTTGCCCAAACAACATAAGATTTTAAAGGCTCCTATAATAAATTTCAACAAGTATAATCTTGTTCATAACATGTCATGTCCCATAACATCTAATGAGGAATTGAATAAATCTAATGATAAGCCATTGTTCAAGACTTTGAATTTGTTTGGTAATAATCATTAGGAAATGAGAATGAGGAATCTAAGGTGGTTTATAAAGGGGTTTTATATAGGGGTTTATATATATGTAAATAGTGTATTTTAGAAAACAGAAAAAACTAAATATATTATCGTATAAAGAGAATAGTTCACAGAATAGTTCACAGAATAATTCACAGAATAATTCACAGAATATCTCAGAAGAATATTTCACCTAATAGATGGACGCTTGTATAGGGGTTTTATCGATGATTATAATTTGATGGTATCTTTCTTATCTTCATCTTCAGAATCAGTCACTATAAACGCATCAGAATTAACTGGTACATCACTATTCAAAGATTGCCAATTCTTTTGATTATTACCATTACCATCACCTCCAGTAGTAGCGGAATTGTTGTTGCTGTTGATGGAGTTGTTGGTATTGGAATTGGCGTTGGCATTGGTGGTGGTAGCATTTGCTTTACGTTGTGGTAAAGCAGGTCCATTGTCATCATCATTACCATCATTATTTGATAAGTTAATTTTTTGATGGAAATCATTTGGTAAAATCCTTGGATCTTCATCAAATTTATTCCCTCCTTGTCCATTATTCCGTCTTTGGAATGAGGACCCCCCTAAAGCACCAAATAATTTCGGATTATCACCAGTCCTTTGCTGTTGCTGTTGAGATGATTGTTGACCACCATTGAAACTCTTAGTGATCCCACTAACCCATCCGTTCAAGGTGGTTCTAGCTTCTTCTAATCCCTGATTAAAAGTAGCTTTAAACTCATCAAATTCATCTGCTGAGTCCTCATCAGCTTCATCATTAAATTTTCTCCGTTCCCGTTGTTGATGTTTCCGACGTCTTCTTCTTTCTTCCATTTCAAATTCTTTTTGTAATTTTCTGGCTAATAATTCATCATCAGTTAAAGTATTATCATTACCAGATGGATGGGATCCCAGTCTAGATTTACTAGGAACTGGTGGACGAGAATCCACTGCAGATGAAGCTGGGGTGATATTAATCTCTGGCTGTTCAATAGATTCATCTGAAATGAATAAACAAGCATTAAAGGCTTGTTCAATTTGTCCCTGACTGGCGATTAATACCCCAGTGATTATCCGATCGGGGATGGTGGGGAATGCCTCTTTTAAATCATTTTTCATCTTAGTAACTGGAGAGACTGGACGAGGTGGTGGTGGGGGTAAATTTTCTTCTTCTTGTTCTTCTTGCCCATTGTTATCAGTAGCAGTGGTGGTGTCAGGTTTATCAGTATTATCAGTAGGCTTATCGGCGACTTCAGTAGATTTAGGGTCAGCAGATTCATCTTTAGAATCAGCCTCTTTAGAGTCGGCCTCTTTGGATTCAGCCTCTTTGGATTCAGCCAGTTGAGGTTTAGTAGATGATTCATCAAGGTCTACTGGTTCATTTGAGACCACATTTAATTGTTCTTTGGACATATTGGTACTACAATTGCTAGTATTACAAGGTGGTAAGGATTGTATTGGTACCTGATAAGTTAGATCCCTGACGGTGCGCGGAGATGGGTGACACCAGCCAACTATGAGGGAACTGTGAGGAGCACAAGCTGAGACTATAAAAAGCTTGCGAGTGTGCAGAAAAATTTTCAACTTCTTTAGTAGATTACTCTGAACAATATAGAGCTTGAAGGTCGGTAAATGAGCTTTGAGTGTGGACAGCAGAGTGAAAGAGACTGATGGGGTTTCATAAGCGTTGATAGAATATGATTCAACGTGTTGAAGCTCATCAAACAGATAAAAGAAAGGAGACGATAGGAGACGATAGGAGGTGTAGTGACAGTGGAGGTGTAGAGATGTGAGTACTGTAGGCACTGCAAGTAGTGTAGGCACTGTAAGCACGGGATAGTTACTGGTGTGGTACTACGGTACTATGGTTCTATGGTACTGTAGTTCGATGTTCCTGTGATACTGCCGTATGGTGGTACTGTGTAAGGTAAGAAGGTTGTGCTTGATACATCAAGTAACAATAGTCTCTTGTGATGGCACCGGATCATTGATTTGGTCATAGTACTGGCCACTCTTGCGTACTCTGATGGCACCACCCTAATGGCACCACCCTAATGGCACCACCATAATGGAACCACCCTAATGGAGCTCTAGTCACTGGTACCAGACATCAGGATCTCATGGTAACAAAACATTATTTCTACCTCTTCAACATTCACACCTTTCCTGTCCCAGTCACCCATTATCCTACCACATCCCTACCATATCCCTTCACTTCTTCATCCCTCCTTACACCCTTATATCTACATCACATAGTTCACCACCCCTCCATTCCAGTTCAAATCAATTATCTATTATGACTATACATGAATATTTCCCTCTCATTTACTCACCTTTTTGTTGCAGTTTAACTTGCTTCAATTCTTCCTTTCTTCTAATCAAATCCAAGTTTTCACATTCTTCCCATGAATGTTTATCATGACCACAATCAACTGATGAATTAGCACTTTGTCTAATTAAACAAGTTTGATATAATGCAAAATAAGCAGCACATCTATCTCTCCATTTCAAGGGAACTTTATATTTTTGTAAATCATCTTCCGAGACTAAAACACCAGGGTGGTTAGTAATTATGTGTTTATATATGAATATAAGATTAAATATATCTTATGGAGGAGGTATACATACGAAGTGGTGGGAATTCTGTAACTGACATGATTAATCAATATCAACCAATTAAATAAAGGTTTTTTCAAATTTTCAGCGAGTGAGAATTTTGAGAACGAGACATGTCCACTCATAGTGAGAGAGATATGAGAAATAGAGACAGAGAGAGAGAGAGAGATTGGGAAGATCTTGGACAGATCTATTTGTTAATTTGGCCGTTGTACATGCAATTTATATTCGTAATTATACTTAGATATGTCTATATAACTATAGCAGTGGGTGATAGGTGTTTTTGGAAAGGGATGATTTATTGTTTGTAATTGTCTAATCTTTGTTTTAAACTATAATATTGACATTTATAGAATTCATCTTTAGTGGTAGCACAGAATGAAGTACCTTTGTCTAAACATTTATAGTAGGCTATTAAATGAGCAGCGCAATGATCTCTATGTAAGAATGGGACATCATTGTCATCTAAGTCTTTGATGTTTGGAGTTTCTGGGAATTTATAGTCAACCATGATTGATGAATGATGAATTGAGAGAAAAGTTTTCAGGTAGGATAAAGGGAGGGTGCGAATGTGAGTAGAGGTGAGAACGGGGGGGATATGGTGGAGAGAGGATGGTGGGATTTTAGCGCGAGGGATGGTGATAAAGGAAGAGGGAGGGACGGTGAGATGGTGAGAGAGGGAGGTGGGTTACTTCCACCACAACCACCACAACCACAACAATAGCGAGAAATGGTTGTGCGGGAATCAAGTTCGTTAGTACTAGTAGTGTGTTACTAGTACTGCTACTACTACTACTGCTACTACTACTACTACTACTACTACCACTACTACTACTGCTACTACTACTACTACTACTACTACTACTACCACTACTACTACTACTACTACCACTACTACTACTACTACTACTACCACTACTACTACTACTACTACCACTACTACTACTACTACCACTACTACTGCCACTACTACTACTACCACTACTACTACTGTTATTACTACTACTACTACCACTACTACTACTGCTACTACTACTACTACCACTACTACTACTACTACTACTACTACCACTACTACTACTACCACTACTACCACTACTACTACTACTACTACTACCACTACTACTACTACTACTACCACTACTACTACTACCACTACTACTACTACCACCACTACTACTACTACCACTACTACTACTGTTATTACTACTACTACGGCAGGTTCTTCAGGCCATTTCATTTGTCTTCCCCATAGCTCTTCTCCATACCCTTTCATCCCATATCGGTACTGTTCCGGTCTCGGTCCATACCTTTCCCTCTGACGTTAACAGCTCACTTGCGCTGAATAATTGTAATCCCGCCTCATGATTCACCTCCAGAATCGTCCGATTCATGTGTTATGTACCCCAAGCTTTATCCCGTTCTTACTCATCAAAGGTATGGTATCGCAGTCATTACCAGCCGTTACTCGGAAAAGTTGCACACTTTCCCGAAACCGCCTGCAATAGTAGGGTTTGCTTGGTTTGCGCTGTTTCATTTTACAAACCACCGCATAAAATTCTCGGATAACTATGCAGAAGAAGCATGAAACCTGATTCATGACTCGTTTTAGGAATTAAAGTTTAGTAGCTTTGCGTTTCATATATTATCAAAATATCTTCGGCTATTAATTTTGCTTTACAAAAAACTTGAAGTTATAGTTAATTTCAGATTCAATAGGATTAGGTTAAGGTTTATGATGATTGCTTTCGGCCAGGTGATTTGGATCTGGATCTCGATGGTTCTGCCAACATCCTTTGTCCTGTTGTGCCCTTTGTCTCTTTCTTTTTCTCTCTCTTAAGTGCTTTTTGACTATTTTACTATTTTAAATATCGGTACCTACTGGTTCTCTCACAGGTTGATGCAGCAATGCAGCAGGGCAATCATACAATAATGGGGCAGACCTGCAACCACATGCTAGTCTCATGTGTTGGGGTTTTTCCGTTTATCTTTTTGTATATGCGTTATTTCAAGCAAAAGGCGCAATTTTTTTTTTACCGAATTCCAAAAGCCAAAAAAGAAAAGTAACATAACGCATTCTTTTTTTAGACTAGCAAACAATAGTAATAAACCTAATCAAAGGTGATTATCAAAGACGCAATGGCAATCCTTAATAATTAATAGCCGATTGTGTAAATTAAAAATGATGACACACCATGTTGACCACGGGCGTTAATCAATTGTAAATCGATTATAATTTCAGATGTGGGTTAAAAATATGTATGTGTAATTCACTGCATAAATATTTTATGTAAAAGATCTCAGTGTTAAAAATTGAGTAATACGAGACAACCAAAGACCCTTTAGCGACGGCAGGGGATTTTATCCCTTAATCGTTTTTGTATTGTTTGTTTGTCTTCTTTTTCGTAATCCGCCGTAACCACCATCTCAAGATGAGCGTCTGTCTCTATTGCATTCGTTTAAAAGAATGATTCTGGCCACATAGTCAGAAAACCAACAACCAATAGCAACAGAATAACCGGGCCCATACTACTGCCTCACCAATACGGATTGCGCGGTGAGCCATGCAGTCTGCATAAATGAATCGGAAAAGTGTTCGATCCTCCCGACCCCTCCTGCCTCTTACCTGCAAAAGAACATTCCCTTGAGAGGGTTATGTCCGGTGACTGCAGAATTTTTTCTGTTATACGGGGACACCTTTTGAAAAGATCATCTGAGATTTCTATATTTAAAAAAAAACCCTAAAACCCAAAAAACTATTTAAACTCTTCTGATTAACCTCAGATGAAAACTTAAAAAAAATTCTTATTGAGTTTTCACTAATCTTGATATCACATTATAATTACTTTACATCATGATTGCTAACATTAATCACAATAACACTGGGAAAATTAAATTACCTTCCATCAGTGAGTTAACTAAATCTACAGATATAAAATTACCATCTATTGCTCCAAGCCCCAGTAATTCTCCAGCTTCCCTTAACCATGGATATTATAATTATAATAATTATACTCATCAACAATCGGGGAGATATAATCAACAACCACAAGTGCTTCAACAACTTCATCAACAGCCAGTACATCAAGTACCAATGATTCCACACCCACAACAAATTAATACACCACCACAACAAATGGCTACCCCACCACAAAAACAAACCGGTTTCCCTGTTGGTGTCTCTCCAATACAACATAATCAATATTCCATGAATGGAACTCCACCACAACCACAACAACAACAACCACATCAACATTCAATGGTATCACCACCTCCTGGTCAAAGAATGTATCAACTCCCACCTTATTACCCTATCTACTACAATCAACCTACACAATTACCATCCCCTTCTTCTACTTATATGGTCCCAGAAGTGGTTAATAAACCAATCAATAAATGTCATAGATGTGGTACCACTGAAACTCCTGAATGGAGAAGAGGTCCAAATGGGGTTCGTACTTTATGTAATGCCTGTGGATTATATCATGCCAAGTTGGTTAAGAGAAAAGGGGCTGCTGTTGCTGCTCAAGAAGTACTCAACAACAAGGTTTGTAAGGGTAAAAATGGTAGAAGAATTGCCATAAAAAAAGGCTTAATGAATAATAAAATGAATATGAAAATTAATTTGAACAAGACTATTGTATAGAGAGAGAGAGAGAAACATTGGAAGCATAGTTGGGGCCTTCCTTGTTTAGTTTTATGGTGGTTTTTTTTTTATTATTTAAGCTCACAATACTTTCATTTCTTCTTTAATATAGTTTAATATACCTTTAATTATTTCTTTTGTAATATTTTTTTCATGAACAGAGCAATTACGAGTATTTTATCGGGGATTATTTTGACCAGAAAATATTGTGATCATGAATTATGACCATGTCAATGACTAGAATGTCAAGAGTCGAGTGATAGCCGGCTTATCGGATATCGATATCAATTTACAATGGATCAGATGCTGATATGACATGACACTGAACAATGGATCCTTAGAATCCCTTGAACAATAGGAACCTTTTGCGTCCAATCCAAAAGAATTGCCATGTTGCAGACAGAGGCGCTTCTTAGATGAGCGTCTTTCTCATATGGCAATGCCCTGCATGACAAAAGTGTGTGTGCTTTTTTTTTTTTTTTTTTTTTTTTTTTTTTTTT
>JAJMHJ010000018.1:55647-114317 GCA_030583035.1 Yamadazyma taylorii | reverse complement strand
CTCTTGCCCATTCTTGCCCACCTACCTTCACTTTGAATAGGAAGGACCCGCATTTGTAATTATATATGATTACCACATACTATTGTTACTATAATTATAACCACAACAAGTTGACCAATCATTGATATATAATGAGGTCCCAAGCTGCAACTAAGATTTCATCTACATTCCACTTGCAGGGACAAGGAATGCCTTACATTTCCATTTACAACAGATTGTGCCTTGATCTAAATCAAATTAAAGTTTACAGCCGTCGCCGATACTTGCCCACCTACCACACGGGCCGGTCTTAAATTTGTCTCTGACCATTTAGTCGGCAATGCGTGCAAGCAAATAATGCGCAAACTTGCATGAGGTTTACCAAATAGATCTTATGATTTCATCTGAGAGTCTAATTTAAGGTTTATTAACCGATTTACCTATTAGGAAGGTTTCGTATTACTATTTCGTAACTGTAAGTAGGGCTAAAGGAGACATAACCCTAGTGTTCTGGAAACTTTAAACCTATGAGCCTTGAGCATTATTTACATATCTGTAAATAAGATCAACTTAAACTTACGTTGAGTGTGACCGCAGCCTCCAAAATACTATTCATAGTCTGATCAAGTTAGCTTTAACTTTGATTGTTGAAAGATTCATTCGATTTAAGTCAGATCTTTTTACTTGGGGTTTTGTTAGTTACTAGTTTGGTGTAATCGATCTCTACTAATAATGAAATTCAATTAAGTACGTATGCAGGCGCTCCTGTAGGTTCTCTTAAAGAGGAGGGGAAAAGCCCACCGGACCTTCCAGACCTACCAGATTTAGTAATCCTTTTTCTTGGAGGCACCAGAATCTGCGGGTTAATGTGTTGTCGTGTGTGCACTCTTTCTTATATGTTTTTCTTTTACATTTCTCTTGCATGATATCCTAATATGCAGAATAACAAAACTATTACTGCTGCTGTTTCTATATTTATTATCATACTATACGCCTTTAACCTATAATCTATTGTTGATGTGCCTTCAAATGAATGGAAACTTCCGTCTTACAACATTCACGTTGCTGTTCTCTTCTAGGTTTTGGTTTCGTAGTTCTAGCGTAGAGCCTCGGATCGAACGCTACTGGACCTGAGGTTCTCTCTCCTCCTCTCCTCTCTCTTTCCTCTCTCTCTCCTCTCTCTCTCCTCTCTCTCTCTACTTCCCAACCACTGATCTTACTGCCTCCAACACATTTTCATGAATCCCACAATTAGGTGTCACCGCAGAGTCTAATTTATCACCTGGCTTATAAACACCAGTCTTCAAAAGAAGAGAATTCCATCCATGTTCATTAGCACCTTGAATATCACTAAATGGATTATCCCCAATCATATAAACATCAGAATCATTTAAAATCTTTTCACAGTAATCATATTGAATCTTGAATGGTTTCCCATATATTTCTCTAATTAATGGCTTCCCTTCGTTGGTTTCTTTATAAATAGTTTCAACAATGATTCTAAACACTCCTTGACCAAATCTGGGTAAATGAAATTCATTAGACCAATAAAAATCATTGTTACTAAAATAAATAGGTACCGATGGTTCACTAGAACTATAATTTCTTAAGGTTCCATAAACTCCATTATCACTATTTAAATAATCCATAATGATTTGAAGATCTGTCCCCACATCTCTTGGTTCATTAAACACCATTACAGCATCAATTTTTTGGTTCAAGTCTGTAAATTTACCGTATTGATCCAATTCATCTTGAGTAAATCTATGATGAGGAACGATGTTTGCATTGGATTTAATTAAATCTATAGGCATATTGACATGTTTAAATCCATAATCTAAAGCACAATGACGAGATTTATCATTATCACCACCAACAACCAATACCTTTTCATATTGAGAAGCCAAACTTCTCATAGGGGTATGGCTTTGAATCAATTGATTAAGTCTTAATGGATAATTAAGTGCTTCACTTAAGAAATTTACCCGGTCAATCTCTTTATATCCTCCACCATTGGTCAATAAAATGAATGGGATTCGATGTTCATCTAATAGCTTCAATGCTTTGGCAGCTTGAGGAATGGGTGTTTTCCCTTTAAGTAATACTCCATCAATATCAAATACAACAGATTTAAATCTTTTAGCTGTAATTGTTGTGCTGATAGGTGATAATCTATTTGTAGTTGCTGGGTTACAAGAAGCACCAAATTTTCTCAAAAACATGGGGTAGCAGCCGGTAGTCTCTTGTCTTATACTTAGTAGCCAATCACAAGTGGTCTTATAGTATGCAAATAACAGAATCCAGAGTCCTAGTTCAGTTTATATGGTCTTATTATTTTATGTATTATAAATAAATATATGCGATTTAAGATAAGATCTGGTAGATTTCTCACCAATGTCTGATTAGTGATTTCTCACGATTGGTGATAACGATTTTTATGGTGCGAATTTAATGATTTGTTCAATGGTGGTTGATGAAATGGACCCAGTAGAATCAACTGGCTTTAATCCTTCTTGTACCAAATATTTACCATCAAAATCATCAATAATCTTACAAGCCCAACCAGTTATCAATAATCCAGGAGGACGTGAACCAAAAATCTCTACCACTTCCGGTAAATGCTTTAAATATGTCTTTATGATTCTTTGATCAGGGCATGAAGCTCTCTCTACAATAGCCACAGGAAGATCAGGAGGCCAATTATAATTAGATACTAATTGACCAGTAAATTCAGAAATTCTATGAAGTGCCATTAAAAAGACTGTGGTTCTGGTAGCCTGATAATCAGGGATATTAGGTAATTTCCCTTTCTTCCCAGTACCAGTACATATTAATACTTGATCACTAACATCTCTATGAGTCAATGGAATATTTCCATATGTTCCTGCCAGAAGTCCTGATGATATCCCACTGATTACTTGAGGTTCAAACCCATGTGACTTGAAATAATTATACTCTTCTCCTCCTCTTCCAAATATATAAGGATCTCCTTGTTTTAATCTGACAACTTTGTTTCCTGCTAATAAGCTATTTAATCCGAGGGTTAATAATTCTTCTTGAGCTTTTTCGGCATTTCCTGGGAATTTCCTGGCAATGAAAACTTCAATCTTTTTGGGGATGATGTCTAATACTTCCTGTGGGACAAGTTTATCTGCTAATATGAGGTTAGCAGTCATGATCTCATGGATGGCTCCTAAGGTTAATAATGATAATGATCCGGGGCCTGAGCCTACTAAAGATATAGTTCCTTTTCTGGGAGAAGGATTTATGAGATGGGTCTGGTGGTCTTGGTGGTCTTGGTGGCCCTGGTGATGTTCTGGACCCCTTGAATACTCCATACTAAAGTCGTCAATATTAATGTCCCCCAATTTACTTAATGGATAATACTCAATCACCTGTGATAACCAATTCAATCTCTTAAACTTTAACTGGTCTTGACTCATTTCAAATTCTTGTACAAGCTTATTCAATGACAAGTTTTTATCATAATCCACATCATCCACTTCACCCTCACCATTATAACTCACTTGATCCAATAACTTGATTTTAGCTCTCAAATCACCGACATTCTTTATGATTTCGTCAATATTTCCTGGTAAATGAGTCACGATCTCTCGTTTGATCTTTGAAGCTATCTTACAACCATGACCATTTGTAGTCACCCCAATTTCCAAATCTCCTTTCTTATGGGTAGAAAGCAAAGTAAATGTACAAAGATTGGGAGTATCCACTGTATTTATAGGAATCCTAAGTCTTTTACAACTATTGAAGATATGTTGTTTTTGACTATGATCATCATATGGTAAGTTTACAAACACCTTATCAACGATCCCATCAACTTCTTCACGGCCCCGATGTAAGTCATCAATATCAAATCTCTTCACATACTGTGGGATGGATTCATCAAGGATGTCTGATTTCTGATCCGTGATAACTATTGGTTGAGCACCTGCTTCTATAATGGTTTTTATTCTATGGTTGGTAATTCCACCTGTTCCTATTACTAAATGGACTTCACCGTGGCAATTCCAATTAGTTAGCATTTTATTTCTATATTCTATGGAGCTATGGATGATTAGCTGTTTAAGTATTAACTATTAGCTGTTAACTATTGACTATTGACTGTCTGTTATAAACTAGAAAGTATAAGCTATAGGAATAAAAACTTTGAGTGGAGTTAAATAATTTTGCAATTACTCTCGATTACTTTATCTCACGTGACATTATCTTAAGTACTCATCGATGAGCATCTGAATAGCTGTTGTCTGTCTCTCAGTCTGTCTCTCAGTCTGTCTCATCGCATCTCTCAACGGTCCTCTCATCAGGTGATTTTAACTCTTTTTCTTCTACTAGATACCCAACTAATCACTATGGCAAAAAGACAATTAGGGATAGGTAAGGCTAAAAAGAAGCAAAAATTAGCTGCTTCACCAGAACCTACCGAGTCCAGCTCGAACCCTTCAAATCCTCCAGAATCATCTAATGAATTAACAGTTGAATTACCAGATAATATCGATGCTGATGACGAATTTGGTGAACTTAAAGGATTATGGGATACATATAAAACCAAAGGAAACGAATTAGTTTTGAATGGAATTATTCACGAATGCGATAGACTTTCAAGAAACTACAAAGACTCGGATTCTAAACAGCAATTACCAGATTATTTCTATAATATTTATGGGTTAAGTTTACTTGATTTGGTTAATTATAAACCTGATGAAGTGGCAGATATCTTAGAATTGGCTATTGAAAAACTAGAATTAGGGCTTGAACAATACCCTGAATCTATTGAGTTGTTAATAAGTTACCTGAAGCTCTTATTAAATGAGTTATTTAATGATATCAAACTGTTAACTTTAGAATCAACTGGTAATAAAATCTCTCCTAAATTAGCCAAGGGTTTGAAGCATTATGAAAAAGCTGAACAATTGAGTAAGGCAAAAAATGATTACAGTATATCTAATGAATCTACCTTTGAAGTCTTACAATTATTAGATGACTTCTTAGAAGTAGTTGATACTTTTGGTCAAGAAGATGAAGACCAACAACTTGAAGACCAACAAGATATCGAACCAATTGAATTACCAGAACAACATCCATTATATGAAATCAGAAATAGTGATACTTATGATATATGGTGGAGAGACCATATCTTGGTGTTCTTAGAGAACTTGACCAAACACATCGATACAAAAGCTAAAGATGATGATTCTTTGATTCAGTTAAAGAAAACTATCAACAAATTAGTAGGCCAGTCATATTTAAAACAAGCAGAAGAACCATCAAATATCTTCACCACCTTAATGTATGATGACACATATACTAGTTCCACTATTAATGGATTGAATAAGCATGAGTCCAAGACTATTGGTATTGATTTATTCACCACAGCTATCAAATATTTAAGAGAAGCATGGGATGATGATGAACCTGAAACCTGGGTTTTGTTAGCAGAATCGTTAATTTCCTTAGGTAATTTATATGATTTGGATTCTAAACAACAAACTGATAATTATGATGAAGCAGAATCCATTCTTACTAAAGCTAATAATGTTACTAATGGTAAATATAAAGAGATTTTAGACAATTTAATCGGTTGAATTTATATAGATGTATCCATATATATATATATTAGTTTCTATTAAAGTTATAGTGAACGATAAAAACATATTAGATTCACAAATAATCATGACAATCAACTACTAATACAAGTGACGTTGTCAAAATGAAAAGAACAGAAAAACAAAAGCAAACACAAACACAAACACAAAACAACGGGAATTAAAAGAAAACCAAAAGGACAATATCCAAGTACATCTTATCATGTCCTATACCAACACTTGCCCACCAAGTCATAATCATATCATTATATTCAAAAATCTATACCGATTTTTAAACTTTGCTAGAAATCGTTCGTTCACTTTCTAACTTTGAAGCATTTTGTTCATGAGCATTATCTTTACAATACTGTAAGCCCGAACAATAATGATCTTCTAATAATCTATGTTTAGCACAGAATTTCCCATTACAATGATGACAATCTCCTACCATTCTTAATGGTAAAGAATTACATGATTTAAAACAACATTTCTTCTTTGATGATTTCTTCTTGATCTTTTGACCTCCAGTAGAACCAGTTCTAGAACCTGTTTGGGTAGTGGTTGACATTAAATTCTTGGTTATGGCTTCACTATCATCATCGATCAGCATCAATATTACCGTGATGTCTTCCAGTCCTTCCGTATTCAAGTTATATTCCGATAACTGTTTTGTATTTGGAGTTAATCTCTCTCCATTCAAAATCAACTTGAACTTCAGAGGAATGTTGAAATTTTCAGGACATGTTTCTGTTACAATGTTACATAAATCTTCGATTTTACAATCATCAGAAATGGTAACGTCAAATGAGTTTTCAGTGGATAATCTAATGGTTACTTTCATGATAGCAAGAATAAAAGTCAAGTAGTAATAGCGATGATGTAATTCCCCTCAAACTTTATAGGATGAGGGTTCTATAATCTAGAAGAAAATAAAAGTAAAAACGTTGGTGATAGCAATAGCAGGGGTATTAATAACTAGTAAATGCTATTACGGCAATCAGAAGTTATTAATAGTTGTAGATGTTTAAATGGGATTTTTTTCGCCACTGATAAGACGTTAGTCATTCGGTAGCGCGACCATTGATCATGACAATTTCACAAGGGGATGCGCCGCATCGACCGATTAGCAGGCCGATCCCATTAGTTTGGGGGCCGGGGGTGGTTTCAGATATGAGACTGCCACACCACCGGCACTAAATCAACGGTTGTGTAGATTACCGGGCGATCACTAAACATTACTACACTAATACACTATTACACTATTACATTACTACATTACTACACTAATACACCACTACACTATAACACTACTACCATACTAATCTACCTTCATCCTATTTCTCATGGCAGTTCTGATCTTCTGAGCTAATAACGGCTTCTTCTCTCCATCATCCTCTTTACCATAGTCATTGTCCCCGTTTCCACCTTCTTGACCTTCAACATCTGGTCCCTCCCCAAATGAATCCTCTCCATCTTGAGTAGAAAAAATCGGGACATCAGCTAAATTATGGATATTAAATTTACTCATTACTGATTCATCATCAACACTTGTAACACTACCAGAATCATCAACATCATTCTTTGGTTGTAATAATTGATTAGAATCTTCTTCAGGAATATCATTATACTTTTTATAAAATTCTTCATAATCATTGAAAATATTTGGACCATAATTATCACAAAATTCTGTGACTTTTTCACTTAAATATTTTCGAGTTTCTTTTAAATCTTCAATTTGTCCTAAATCTTTATTTCTATTAACTAAAGAAAAGAATAATGGCTTTAAAGATTTATAATAATCCATTCCAATTTCACCAATTCTTAATGAAGCATAAGTAGTCAACACTGACCACCCATAACAATAAACAAATATGAAAAATTTGGAAATTTTAAATGGACATAATCCCCATTTAATGATAATTATGGTTCCTAATATTGAATAAAATATATATAAAGATGGAGCTAATACTAATGCCACCAAGACTTTCCAAGTACCAATGACATCTCTAGCTTTAATCTTTACAACAGATCCTTCTAATGCTTCCTTTTGTTTAATTTTACTGATTCTTCTAGCCGTTATAAATACTGGAGAAAATAATATGATTCCTGGTAAACTTAATCCAAAGAATAATATCACTTTAAAAAATCTTGAAGTAAATTTACCAAATACTGAAAGTTTATTTGATGTAGTTAAAGACTCAACTTGATGATCATGTAATCCTAATAACATCAATTTTTTATTATATTCCATAACCATATTTTTCATTTCAATTACATCGGGTTTATCTTTATTCATTTGATATCCTTTAATTAATCGTCTATTCATTTCAACCACTAATGGTAAAGGAATTCTTTCTCTTTGTCCACTAGTAAATAATCTTCTAGCTGCTTGTAAAGTTATTAATGTTTCATAATCATCACAAGTTACCGTGACTTCTTTTAATCCTAAAGTTACTGTTTTTAATAATTTATCAACTTCAGTTCTACTATCTTCAAGATATTTTTGTCCTTGTTGTTTGGTAACTTTAATTGGTTTCCCAAATTCAATCACTGCTCTTGATCTAAATCGATCAGGATGGAAATAATTTAACCCTAATGGGATAATGTTTACTTCTTGATAATCTTTAGCTTGAGAGGCTGCTCCTAATGCCATAATTGCAACTCCTGGTTTTAATGGTAATAAATCGGTTCTATCATGTGACCCTCCTTCAGGAAATAATCCTAACACTTTCCCTTCATTTAAAAAATCAAATACATTTTGAAATAATTGATTATTATCAATATGAGGGGCAACTTTAAAATTGGTTCCTTCATGTAATAATTGATATCTGATTTCATTAACTTTATCATTAGTTTTATCTTTATATCCACCTTTAATTTTTAACTTTGTATCAGAAATAATCTCTACAATTTGAAAATTTCCCTTGGATTGCGGAAGTCCAATTAATCCTTTAACCATACAATCTTTAGTAAAAGTTGTGCCATCTCCAATGATTTCATCATCTTGTTCACCCAAAAAAATCTTCCCGGTACATGGTTTAAGTAAATCTTGAGCTCTTTCTACTGGTATAGCTCCTGTTAATCTAGCTAATAATCCAATCAATGGTCTTCTATATGATTTACCAGCAATTAAAAATGATATTCTTCTTTTAGAATATTCCTTCATTTTAGAAATCACCACACATCCATCAAGAAATTGATTATGGTGAGGAGCTATCACAAGAATAATGGGTCCTTGTTTAGGGATATTAAATGATCCTCGAACTTTGATATCTCTGAAGAAGGTGTGAATAATTGATTTAAAGAAGGTGATTGCAAGATCATAGACAATCACATAAATGAGAAGGGAAATCCACAGTTTGATTGACTTGAAGCCATTTTGAATAACGTTGGACATATTTAGAAACGATGATCTACTTTATCAACACCAATTGGTGGTAGGGTGGTAGATCGTGGTGGTGGTGGTGGTGGTGGTGATTATTACCAAAAGCAATATTGTGGAGAGAGGAAATTTGTCTTAAACACTGCGAGATTCAGCCCCTTCGAGCCAGGCGGGATCAAAGTACAGCAATGATATTGAATGGGTGTCATTAACCATATGAAGGTCTGAAATCTGTACGTTGTATAATATCTTGAGTTATTTAGCTCCTAACTCTTGTATCTTTAGCCTCTTGCCTCTTGTGGCCTTCTGGCCTTGGACCCAAAGAGGCCCTTCCACCCCTAGATCTACCCATTTGAAATCGCATCCCAACTGTCTCATTATAAGCACTTTTATTATCATACATACATACATATATACATACATGCATACCACTAATCACTCTCTAATCACCCTCTAATCTTCTCCAGCAGGAACTTCATCTTTTAATATCTTATTCAACTTCAATCTCAATTCCGTATGTTCATCACCTCTCAAAGTATCCTTAAGAAACCAACAATCACAATCCATTTGAACCATTTGTAATGCTCCTTTTAAAACCCCACATAAGACTTGACTATACCATAATTCCTTCTTTAATTTTGAATTCATAGGCAATTCTACGAATTCTACCAAGGGATTTTCCATTATAATCAATGAAAATGATTTTCCATCTTGTGACCAATTAGCTATAATTGGTTGAATGTTAAGAAAGATTTTAAACCCAACTTTAGTGATTACTTCGGCAGTTTCTTTGAATGTTTGACATCTTTGAACTCCTGTTTTAGCTAAGAACTCTTCGATTAATCTGATTCCTATATTGTATCCCATTTTATCCAATTGCTGGTTTACTTCTTGATAATCATCATTATAATCTCGACATAGTTGTGACACTAATGATCCGTATGTCAACGTGAATAATTCGGAATTCTACAAGTTGTTAGTACTTTTGTGATGGGTTAATTTGTGGGTAGAGAGATGGATTTAGGTATAACTTACTATTTTTTCAACGTTATTCTTCCAGATATCATCTCCTGAATACTTTGTTTTGGACATGATTAAAGATTATGGGTGTTCTTCTAATCACTATAACCAACTGGTTATTTTTTTGCTCGCCAGGTCGCGGGTTTTGAGTGGGTGTAAGGATTTCTTTAGGATTTCTTTACTAGTATATAAGTGATAAAAAGGAACCGGCCTATTACTGAAGCAATAGTGAATCTATGAAGAATTGAAGAGATGTTTTGTGTTTATTGGGTCTTTTTGTGTATATATACAAAATTTGGTGAATTTTCAGCTGGTGTAAGCACAAAATCGGACCCCTAGGTGGATTTGAGCATTGATTTCTAATTACTGCAAAAATTAGCCAGAGCATTCTACGGCTGCTAGGTGAATTAGGGCCGATAAGAGACGTGGAGTGAAACGTTAGAAGAAAAAGAGACAAGTTGAGTATAAGATGGAAGTTGTAATGAGGTATATGGTGCCACCAGGTATACTAATTGTTCCAGAGTCATTTATGATACTTGCCCCTATTTGATCAGGTGGTTCCACCTATTGTGACGAGACTAATGATACCATTCTCGCGTAATTTCCAGGTAATATACGACCGGCACTAAACCCAAGCACCGACCAAAAGGTTCCCCCCATCATATACCAATACCCCATACACCAGTACCCCCATATGGTTTGTGACCATCATTGTATGACCACCACCATCACCATCAGTACATAGTGGTATATTCCGTTCTCTCGTCTGCCCACAATTTTCACCTGTCATCCGTCATCCATTATTTGTCCCCCATTAGTGCCTCATCGCGCATCACACGACTCTTCAGTTTTTCCGTATCGCTATTGGAGTCGCACGCCTCAGAAAAATCATAACATAACACATAAAACTACCCCGTCATCCATAATTAAATTAGTCTTAATCATCTTTTCATAACTTCAAAATATGGATACCTTACACTATTTCATTCCATCAAATCTAACGCTAATATCCAAAGACTTCACCCCACCACCAGTCCTAATCACCGCAAAGCCCGATTTAATTCCTGGAATCCCTGATGGAATATTGGCATTAATCTTACCAATAGTTGCTTATTGGACTTATTGTAGTTTTTTCCATATAATAGATATCTATCATTTAGCAGAAAACTATAGAATTCATCCCAGTGAAGAAGAACAAGCTAAAAACAAAGCCAAATTATCTGACGTTATCAAGGATGTTATTATTCAACATATCATTCAAACTTTAGCCGGGTTAATATTTTATCATTTTGATAAGATACCTACCACTGGATTTGAATATAATTATATGTGGTATTTAAAACATAAGTTCCCTATGATCCCCAATGAAGTCATTTATTTTGGTTATATGTATGGAACTTCATGTATTAAAATTCTTGTTGCGTTTATCATATTAGATACTTGGCAATATTTATTGCATAGAACCATGCATCTTAATAAGTATTTATATTCAAGATTTCATTCAAGACATCATCGATTACAAGTCCCTTATGCTTTTGGGGCTTTATATAATGATCCGGTGGAAGGATTTCTTCTAGATACTTGTGGAACTGGATTAGCAGCTTTAATTACTGGATTAACTGCTAGAGAAGCCATGTTTTTATATACTTTTACTACCATGAAAACTATTGATGATCATTGTGGTTATAGATTACCATTTGATTTATTTCAAGTTCTTTTCCCTAATAATTCGGTTTATCATGATATTCATCATCAATCTTGGGGATTTAAAAGTAATTTTTCTCAACCGTTTTTCACTCATTGGGATCAATTTTTAGGCACAAAGTATAAATTTGTTGATGATTATAAGGAATTGCAAAAGAAAATTACTTTGAAAAAATATAAACAATTTTTGAATGAGAGAACTAAGAATAAGTATAAAAAAGCTGATTAGGTTTTCAAGTGACGAGGAAGAGATGGAGGGGAGGAATAGAGAAGGGCCATAGCATCCTAATTAATATTAATTGACAAAAAGATTTTAATGTGTATATGTTTTGTAAATAACGTTGTACTAGGTACTTTAATAAGAAAATATATGATAGCATGTGAGGTAAGATGGAGTGGGAGTGAGAGCTGGGGTCATGGGAGTTGGGGCCATGGGAGTTGGGGCCATGGGAGTTGGGGCGATGGGAGTTGGGGTCATGGGAGTTGGGGCGATGGGAGTTGGGGCGATGGGAGTTGGGGCCATGGGAGTTGGGGCCATGGGAGTTGGGGCGATGGGAGTTGGGGCCATGGGAATTCGGACCATAGGAGCTGGGGTCTTGGGTGCTGGACTGTCATTATTACTCATTCGGTCAATAAATCTATTTCATCTCCCTGACACCCTTAGACTTTATCTTATCAATGTTACGTAATAACTGTCAACATTCCACTGATCCCCCCAATGTGTCAATGTCAAAATGACTGCAAAATTATTCCACCGGTACCGCAAGCCGGTACCGGGATTTAATTACTATAGGGGTGAGAATATGTTTAAGGAGGCTAACTTCATGTATAAATAAGAGCCCATAAACCCTTAAACACAAGTCCAGTAACAAGTCAATTTATCCTTAAACCCCCTTAATTGACTCCCCCAAGAATGGCTACTTACTCAGAAAAAGATTTCAACACAAGTCATTATAATGATGCGAGACCAAATTATCCTCACGGGTTTTATGAGACTCTAATGCAATATCATGATAATAATGATATCAATGACAGAGAATTACCCAGTAGAGAATTGGCTATAGATGTTGGCTGTGGGTCAGGATTTGTCACCTTTAAGCTCTTGGAATTCTTCAAATCTGTTTTAGGAACAGATATTTCAGGGACAATGATTCAACAATGTAATAAAGATAAAAGAGTCATCAACAACAATAGGATTCAGTTTTTAGAAGCTTCAGCCGAAAACCCTCCTTCTTCTGTCAAAGATAATACCGTGGATTTGATAACTGGAGCCGAATGTTGCCATTGGGTCGACCATGACATCTTTTTTAAACAGTGTTGGAGGATCTTAAAACCTGGTGGAACATTAGCATATTGGTTTTATAAAGATCCAATATTTGTTGACTATCCCGAAGCCAATGATATCTACAATGAATATTGTTATGACCATCCTGATTATATGGGGCCTTGTTATGAACAGCCTGGTAGGAATTATTTAAAAACTTTATTAAGAGAAATTCAAGTGCCCCAAGATTTATATACTGATATTATTAGGAGAGAATATGAGCCATTAAGAGAAGGTGACACTCCCACCAGTTTATATATAAGTAAGAAAATTACTTTAGCTGACTTTAAGGATTATGTGACTAGTTGGAGTGCTTATCATAATTGGAATAAAAAGTATCCCAATGCTAAAGAAGATATAGCTGATAAGTTTATTGCGGAATTGCAAAAAGTTATGAAGATTGATAATGAGGCTGAATTTACGGTAGTTTGGGGGACGGTGTATACGTTTGCAAGGAAGAAATAGGAAGTATGGTAGGTATGGTGTGAGCTGTAGAAGCAGTGTATGGACTGTGAAGGATATAGTGTCAAGTAAACTAGAGAGGGACTAGACTATGTAAACTGTTTGTGAGATTTCTGTAGATCTTTGTGAATTTTCTCTACCATCTGGTTGTAGACCACAAAACCTCTATCATGATATTATACTCATTGCTATCTTTCATCCACATGTGGCAAATCCTATATACCATAAGACTCTTGACCCCTAGGTTGCCCCGATATGATAGTACCATTCATATAGTAAGACCTGAAATTCTTTCTCACCTCATATACTTGTTGTCCCGAACAATCATAGCAGTATCGATACATACAACACAACACAATAGTTGTCTGCTGAAATTCTTCATCCTTGTGAAAGAGTTACCTATAGAGAAGCATCTCTCGTACAGAGGCCATCCTCTCGTACAGAGACCCTCATATAGTGGTAGCAGTAATACAATCGATATTGTACCAAGACCATCGGGGTGAAAACATAATAAGCCCTTTAAAATTGCTTCCATTGCTTCCACCTACAACTCCGTAATACAATAGGGACCCTTATGTTTTAGTTGAAACATTAACCGAACAGCTGGCTGTAGTTTCTATAAATGGTTTAACAAAGCTCTCTTAGTAACATTAATGCCCTTGATGATTCGATTATTCTCGTCAAAGCTCTGCTTAACTACAAGCAATTACATACAACTCAATTAATCTCTTCCATTTGAAATTTTGCTAATGTTTAAAATCTGACCACAAAGAACACAATTAGATTTAACATTAAAGTTAAAAGATTAATAATCTATTATGATAATCCCATTGAACAATAGACATTTGATTGCCCAAGTAGCGTATAGGGCTTACAGAGTCCCACGCAGTCATCGCTACAATGGGGATGAGAGGTCCTTACTATAATACCATTGTAATTTAACTCATTGTTATGCTACGAAACAAAGACTATAGTAAAAATATCAACTAATTGACGATGAGGTTAATAACAATGGACTAATTATCTAATGGCTGGCTCACTTGCTGCAAACGATGAGCACTCCGATTGTATTAGCAGCAATAATGGTACATACACTTACATTTATCAAATTCTCAAAAAAATGAATGGATGCAAAAAAAGACACTCGCAAACAATTATCACATAGTAAAGAGCAGATTTTTGCTCTATTGATGTGTATTCAAAGACTTTGAGATTCTAAGATTTTTAACATTGTTATAAGTTTTATATTGTTTGAAGTATTTCAAGAAATCTATAAACCTTTATCATCTGATTGGTTGTTGTTAAGCCGGGAATCGAGGGAAGAGTTATGAATCCTCAGAGTCCTAATTGTTTTTTTAAAGGTGGCTATAGGCTTAAGGGAGAGACTCTAGACTAGGAATGCAGTAAATATAACCTAAAACGGATGAAATTAGAAGTATACCCCTTAGAGGCTTTCCTTATGTTTTAGAGAACCGAGAATCGATCAGGGGTATCATAATCCTTTGCTTTTTTAAAACAACCAACTGTCTAAAGCCTATTAATTTTCTACTTAACCATATCAAAAAGTATAAATATATTTCAAGATTTCTTCATTTCTTCATTTCAGGTTTTTTATATTATAGAATAATAGATTAATAACCCATTTAAACTTATATAAACATAAACATAAACATGAAATTGAATATTTTAGCAGGATTAGCTACATTTTTGACTGTTCAAGCAGCTGTTATTGATTCTAATATTGTACAAGAAGCTTTAAAAGATAGTAGATTAATCACTAGAGATGATTACCAAGAACCACAACATGAAATGCCTGATTTGGCTGTAAAGAGATCCAACGAAACTACATTCGCTAAAAGATCCAATAGTACTATAGCTAAAAGATCTAATAGCACTTTAGCTAAAAGAGGGAATGAAACTGAAGAGGATAAAAGATCAGAAATTGAAGGTACCGAGATCGGTCAGTTTATGAAAAGAGGGAATGAAACTGATATGGTTATAAAGAAAAGATATGCTAATATTGAGAATGAATTAAGAAAAGCACGTCTTCAGGATTAAGGTTTTTAATTCCACCTATTTACCTTCGGTTGGTTTCTTTTTATTATGTTGTATATTATGTTTCGGAACAGGCTTTTAACTTTTTCCAATTTTTTCTTCTTCACTACAGCCCTTTTAGATATTAGAGAGCTTAACAGTTAATATGACCCGTGGTAATGTTAGCTAGTGGCTATATTAACGCCTCTGGTTTATCGAGAGGATTTTGATTTTTCTAGACTTTGAAAGTCTTGGATACTCTATATAATTTTTATAAACTTCTATATATAATATATGGAATCATAAACCATTGTTACTGCCTCTATAACTATCAAGTTCTAGCTGAACTAACCAAGTAAAGGTCAAACTAGCAGCATCATTTGCGACTTTGACAGCCGCATAAACCTACAGCGAGGGGCATAACCACCATATGGCGAGGGGCAATGTAAGGGGGCATTCTCAATACCGTTGATCTTTTTGTTCTTTTTGCAACCTTACACGAAAGGAGTGAAGGCACCCGAGCAATTTTATATTATATAGGACAACAATAACGAGTCATGATAACAATAGGGAATGTAGATACACGACTAATAACATACCAAAATGGCAACATAAAGGGATGTAGATGTGATTGACAAAAGGGCAATTATAGGTACAGTTGCTTAAACATAAAACCCTTCAAGGGGCTTCTCTTCAGGGGGCAGCAGACGCACAGGTTAATCAGCACCAGATATGGGAGGGGCAATAAGACCAGGCAAGGCATGATCAGGGGAAGTCATAGTGGGGGATATAGCTGCCTAGAGGGATCTCGTTATCCTAATATTTGAAAGATCAGCTCCCCATAGCCTAGCCGAACTTTCGGGAATACTAGCCTTACAGCGGGTCCAGACCTTGCAGTTCTGCACGTTGTGATGCATGATCTAGGCCTATAGCTAATCACAGATGATAACACTAATTATCCAATAACACTAATTATCCAATAACACTAATTACACCACATGGCAACATTGGCTCACAAAACAATACCTATAGCTGGTAGCTTCAATACTTACTACCTACGTACCTTCTCTGTACCTGTTGCTTTTCATCTTCTTCACCCTTCTCATCCTCTCATCCCTCACACTTAGGCATAAAAGGTCAAAGCTGCAGAACAACTAATTTGGTTGCTGTTCACGAAGCCCTACCATTGTTTTCTTTTTGGTTTCAATTATCTATGATCTTTCTGTTCATTTCCATATCGGCCATACCGTAACCACCCAAGCCTGATACCATTAGATCTCAACCCCCTGCATCGAATCAATTAAATTCCGAAAACTACATATAATGCAGACAATCTTTCGGGCTATTGTTGCTTTAGATCTGAAAGAATAAATTCGTTGATCTTTTAACGTAGAACATTACCCGATTTGAATATAGTTAATCTTATTATGGAAACTCCGTTATAGAAAGCAATTTAGATCTATTGAAATCAACAATAAGAGGCGAAACAGGGGACTAGATTGTCATATGTATTGTATGACACGAACCCTTGGAAGTTTTAGATCTCAGAGAAGATAACAATAGTGTAACCAACAATACACGATTCTCTATCAGTAAATGACAATGGAAGGGACATGGTATAAGTATTGTACCTGATCCCCTTGCTGTTCTCCTGTTACTTTTTATTACTACTGCTCCTAGTACTGTTACTACTGATATTAATATTAAGTGAAAAATAAATCAATATGAAATTTTCAGTTGTTTCTCTTATCTCTATTGCTTCCTTAGCATTAGCCACTCCCGTGGATTCAAAGTTTAAGGATCTTATTGTTAAGAAAAACATTTACTCCAACTTAGATCATGTACTTAATGAAGCCCCACAGGTTATTAAAAGGGAATTTGATTTAAGTGATGAAGAGTTTGAAAAGAAAGAAGATAACGAAGGATTGCTTTTAAAAGCTAGAAAGGTATTAGGAGAAGATGCTATCAAGGCAAGATTTGAGCCTGATTTTTCTGGACACCATGGATGGAATGGTTCATTCCCTGGATTTCCTTGGTGGAATAGTTCATTCCCTGGAAAACCTGGTGATCACGGTGGAAAGCCTGGTGGTCATGGTGGAAAGCCTGGTGGTCATGGTGGAAAGCCTGGTGGTCACGGTGGAAACCCTTGGGATCACGGAGGAAAACCTGGAGAACATGGTGGAAAACCTGGTGATCATGGTGGAAAACCAGACCATGGTGGAAAACCAGACCATGGTGGGAAACCAGACCATGGTGGGAAACCAAATGGAAAAGGACCTGGTGGCCCTGGTGGAAATCATGGCCCCTCAAAAAGACAAGTATCAGGATCTCTTGATCAAGTTGACGATACCTTGAACACAATCACCATGAAAGTTAGAACCATTGCTGTCCCACAAAATAATCCAAAAAGAAAAGATACCACTGGCTGTGAACATATGGTTAACTTATTAGATTCCAAAACCGAACAAATCAATAGATATATCGATTCTATCCAAGGGTCTGATCAAAGTACAGTCTCAAAAGTCCAAGTTAAACAAAATTTAGTTAACACGATGGATACTTTGCATGATAAACTTAATGAAGTAATTCAGTCTGAGGATTATTCATTGGTTAAAGCAGTCAATCAAATGTTTGGCGAATTAAGTGAAGTCATCAACCAAGAATTACATGCTACTTATTCGATCCTTCACTTTAGAGATTAGATTATTGGCCACGGTGGAAGTATTGGCCACTGTAGAATCATTGGCTTTGGTCCATTGATTTTGATCCCCTTTCGATATTAATTATTTCAATTTCTTATTCACTTATTTGATATACAGTGTTTTATGGTTTCTTAGATGATACGATACCCTTTTGATATTTTCGATAGAAATTAATCTATTACTTTTATACTGTTTTATATACTTCTATATACATTATATTCAATATTCTTGATGTAATAGCTCTCATATGTTGCCATAGTATTTCTCATATGTCGCCATAGTATTTAAAAGGCTGCAAAAAAATGCGAAGGAAATGCTTACATAAGCACTTCTCGTCCCACCCCCCGAACTAAACAGAAAATTTACGTAATTATTTGTAATGTTGCAGCATTTCTTTTTCCCATCGCAAAGTGCGGTGTCGTTAGTAATAACTAAGTAATCTACAATCATTGGTCATTGATTCATATATAACTCCATTTGTTTCCAAAGTTAATAAGAATATACTAATTGACAGTAAGTCAAGTAAGTCATTAGCTTTCAATTTATTAACCTTATTTCCCTAGGACTATAAATAGTAGATGAAAATCCTCTTGGGACTTTGGCTTGTAATTTTTATAAATCAAATTAATTCTATAATAGCAACTAGTATTAATAACAACAACAACTACAACAACAACGATAATATGACTACAAGAAGTGTTAAAACCGTGGTACACGCTATGGAAAGAGCAGAAGGTGTAGGTGCTAAAGTTAGAAGATCAATTGGAGTAGAAGGAATGAGAAAGTTCTCTCCATTTTTAATGTTTGATCATTTTGCTGGTGGTGAAGGAGGATTCCCAGAACATCCTCATTTAGGGCAAGAAACTATTACTTATATGATTAAAGGAGCTTTTGCTCATGAAGACTTCACTGGGAATAAAGGGATTTTATACCCAGGTGATCTACAATTCATGACTGCTGGTAAAGGAATTGTTCATTCAGAAATGCCAGTATCTTTAAAAAATGGAGAAAAACCTTATGGTATGCAATTGTGGGTTGATTTACCAAAAGAATTAAAAGAAGTCGACCCAAGATATCGTGATTTAAGAGCATATGAAATCCCTGAAGTCATTGAACAAGATGGGAAATTAAAAGTTAAAGTGATTAGTGGTAGTGCTTATGGGGTTGAATCATTAAAAGAATTAGCTTATGCTCCAGTTCATTATTATCATTACACTTTAAAACCCGGTGCATTATTTGAACAAGAAGTTCCTGAAAATTTCAATACTTTCTTATATGTTATGAGCGGGAATGGGTTAAGATTAGTTGATGGTAATGTTTTAAATGAATTTGACAATGCCTTCTTTAAAGTAGATGGAACCATCATCAAGGGGGCTAATCCTATAGATTCTGATAATGATATTGACTTCATCTTGGTGGCTGGTGAAATCTTGGATCAACACACTGTTCATTATGGTCCTTTTGTTGCTAATAACAATGAAAGAATTAGAAAAGCTTTTGAAGATTATAATTATGCTCGTGGTGGCTTTGCTCCTTTAAAGACCTGGAAAACTTTAATTAGTAATGGTGTTACTGATGAAATGGTTGAGAAGGAATTAGGGTCATTATCTGAGCGGGAAAAGGCTAAACAAAAGTACCTTGAAGAGAAGGAGAAGATGGTTAAAGATGAACTTTGATGAGATATATGAGATATGAATGGACATCACACTAGCACGCAATCCCATATTTCATTATGTATTTATATAGCAATTAATACTACAAATATTTAGACATGATTTAAAGACATGAGTTAGTGTCTATATGGTGTGCTCCAGTACTCCATTAACTATCATTACTCTGGTAGTTCTATTTCTCTACCACTGCGACTCTATTGCTCTCTACTCCTCTACAACTCTTGATGCTCCTGATCGTGTAAATTTTCAGTCGCGTAGGATTTTTCAATAACAAATTCACGTCAATGACCATGGACGAATCAGTTAAAGAGATCCAACATATCTCTACGAAGATCCATAAAGACAATGAAATAGTATGCTATTCTCAAATATCCGAAGACTTAGGTGTGAGCTATCGTCGAGCTCAATCATTATTATACAATTTCTATAAGGCTAATAAGCAACAATTGAACACAAGTTTTGTAATCATTGGTATTAAACAAGGACAGAGAACCATCAAATTTGTGGAATTAGAACCTTTGGTAGACTCGGAATTGGATAAATTTGACTCAATTCTATCAGTGACTGTATATGCTATCAGCTTGAATACCTTTACTTATACTACTCAGGACCTAGTAATTAGTCAATTGAAACGGCCAGTTGACCTCAACAAGTTGGATTATTATGAGAAATTGGGAATGATCAAAGGCCCTGAGTTGAAACGAGATGCCAATTTATCAACAAACAAACCATCACCATCAACTACTTCCACACTGCCAACTACATCATCAGCTAAATCGACAACAACTACTACATCAAAACCAGAATCAAAACCAGAACCTACAAAGAAAACCAGCTTATCATCACACTATGTTTCCAGAAAGCAACAAAAACCAACACAAAAACCTCAAGAAACAAGAGGACCAAAACGAACGGTTGTAGATTCACCAAAGTATGAGTATAAGTCCAGAAAATTAGAAAATAAACGGGATAAAGTAGTGATGGAAAATACCCCCAAACAAGAAGAAGGAGAAGATGATTTTGACGATGACATGGATTTGGATGCACCAAAGACCTCCAAAGATTATAAGACCAAGTTGAATGCCATGTTTGAAGGAGATAGCGATGGTGATGAACAGGAGAAAAATCAAGAAGAAAGAAAAGAGCCTATAATCACAGAGGATCATGACCAAATGGAAGTTGATGAACCAGAGCCAGAACCAGAACCAGAACCAGAACAAGAACCAGAACCAGTATCGGAAACTCAACAGCCCGAAGGCCAAGGAGTGTCAGAAGAGGAAGAGAAACAAACAAATGAACCAGAATATGATGAAGATGGATATCTTATAACTCGAGCCCCAAAGAGTAAAACTGCCAAGCCAAAACCTTCAAAATCATCTGCTGCAACAGAATCAAAGTCAAATTCAACCCCAAAACCTAAAACTACCACTACTACGAAGGGATCAGACAAGACCAAGTCAGGTAAGAAACAGACTTCATTGATGAATTTCTTTGGGAAGAAGAAATGAGGCTTATAGATATGGCATCCCTTATAGTCATATGGATGGGTCTATAACCCTTATACAAGCTCGAATATGTAAGGCTTAAAAAGCTCAGGGCCACCGTGTTAGATCCATAAGAGTACCAATGCTCAAGTGACCTAACTATGTCTATAACCAAATAGGGAAATTAAATATACTTGTAAGTCTATCTTGAATTTTTCTGTGCAGGTGTCGCAGAAGTTTGTAAGGAAATAGTTAAACATAGAGCATCCATACACATGGTACTGAGCCATGTAGAGCAATCCTGGACGGGGTACCAACCCATATGGATATCATACGTATCATATCTAATACACCTATCATATCCTTTCACCCCTATTGTACCTACTTCTGGGTTCCTCTTTCTCTGTCTCACCCTCTCCAATTGCAACCGTCTCTGCAATCCGTCTCAGTAGCGAGGGATGGTTTCCCTCAGAAAAAATTACTTTAATAGGAAATGATATATATTTTCAATCTAATTACATTACCCAAATAGGAAATTAAAATTTGCCATAAGCCTAATTTTATACGACTTCAGCCATTGTATACCTTGAAATAGTAGAAAATATACTATAAACAGAATTAATAAAAACACTTATTAAGCTCATAACAACTACTTAATTCAGAAATGTTATGAAAATACCCCAATTTTTTTTCCCATTCTCTTGCAGGTATAAATTGAATTCTGTTCCCAACTATTCAGGTTAGTAAAATATTTTTATTTCCTTCTGATACTTGAAGAGTTAAGCTGTAAAATCTCCTAATAACATTCATTCGTTGGAAACAAAAGCATAGGATTCAAATAAAAGGAGAAAAGGAAAAGGATCATGAAATTATCTACTACAACTTTAATCTCTATAGCTTTAACTACTTCATTTGTTAAATCAGCCCCAGCTATTACTAATGATGAAACTTCTAATTCACTTGAAATCAGAGATGATTCAGAATTGACGGAAATTTTAGCTCATTTAGATTCATATAAAGCTAAACGGGATGAATTAGCTAATTTAGATAAAAGAGAATATGAGATTGTTACTGATGTTTTAAAATCTTTAGATAATACTCAATTGGCCCCAAAAATCATTCATTATCTTGCTACATCATCAAGTTTACAACCAATAGTTATTGATACCATTGTAACGGTTTTAAAGAGTGGGTTATTGAATATGACTACTTTATTTAAAGCTTTAGATGAATCTGGTTTAGTAACTACTGTGGTCAAAGATTTAATATCTGATTGTTCATTATATGTATCATTATTTAGAACTGCTGAAGGAATAATTGGTGATTTGGTTGATAAAGTTCAAGATAAAATCAATGAAACTTTTAGTAAAAGAGAATTACTTGATATGGACTCAGTTCCTAGCCATAATGATAACCAATTAGCTCAAAGAGATTTAGATTTAAATGATATTGTCGTTAATTTATTAGAATCTTTAGCTAATTCTGGATTAGCTACCTCAGTAGTCAAATCCATCATTACTGATCCTAGTTATATTCCATTTGGTATTGATTTAATTAAAGAAGTATTGGAAAATAATGCTTTAGATGTTGGTCAATTAGTTGATGCCTTAAAGAATACTTCTTTAGCATCTGATTTATTGAAATCTATTTTGAATGTTGATACCTTCCAAACTGTTGTTACCAATGCATTTGCTGCATTTTCTGGTGATTGTGCTAATGGTGGAAGTAGTGGAAGTGGTTCTGGTGATAGTGACTCAGGGTCTGGTTCTGGTTCTGGTTCTGGTTCCGGGTCTGGTTCTAGTAGTGGTGGTGATGTTGACCCATGTAAAAAGAGAAGAAGAAGAAGAAGAAGAAGAAATTACAACTATTAATCTTCTAACCTCCTTAGGGATTAATGGAATCCCCGAGAAAGTTATTAGACTCGTTGAGAAACTGGTCTTTCTCCCTGTATAACTAGCGAAGAATTAAATTTTTGGTTCTTCTTAACGAAATTCATACCACAAAAAAAAACCACCCCCTCGTAAATAATTTTTTCTTCTTTTATTAATTATTTTATGTACTTCTCTTTTTGAATATACCTTGACATTTGTTTGTATAATCGATCTCATTAGATATCATTAGCCTAAGAGAGCAGGTTTATTAATATTCCCAAAACGGTAGTAAAATTTAGCTGCGAAAAATTTCCTTCCGCGTTGGGACATTTGGTAAACATCAATCTAACTGTTAGTACTAATGTAAGTGTTAATAACCTTTATATACTGAAGTATTCATACTATTTACAAAGTTTTGGTCAGTTGAATTTATAGTTTCGAAGTTTTTATTAAGGTTAATACCATTCATAAGACAAGCTGTCCCAATAATAACCACATAATACCCCCCCTGGAGAGCCCTCAAAGTGCACAGGTATATTGCAACAAGTAATGAACCATGAGTGCTCGTAATTCAAGACATTTAGATCCTAATGATAATGAAGAATTGACATCTCCTGCTAAATCCTTACAAAATATTTTCAGAAGAAGTAGATCAAATAGTAATACCAATTTGAGTATATCAGGTAATAGTTCAAATGAGGCATCAGAAGAAAGATCAAGAAGAAGTTTAAGTCCCAGAAGAAGCCCCAATAGACAAAATGCTTCACCCAATAGAGGTCAAGATAAACCCAACAGCTCATCACCTATTAGAGCTTTCAGACAGATGATACCCAATTTCACTAGATCTAGATCATCTATTTATACTGATAGCAGCCATGTGACTGTGAATTCATCATCATTTGATAATAATATTAATCCATTTGATGATTCTGAAACTCGGTCATCAACTTGGAATAGAACCGGTACTGGTGCTCATGTCACCGCCACAAATGATCAAACTTCTCTTAAAGATTTTGCTGATACTTCAAGTGAACGCAGTGAGCATTCAAAACCGGAAGAAGAGTATGATGCTGAAAGTGTGGAGTCAATTCTTCATGAATATAGTGATGACAGAGAAAAGGCAAAGTCATTTTTATTCAAAGAACACTTTGATGAGAAATCTTTAACCTCAAAGAATTCATTATCTCGTAATAAGAGTGTTAAATCCATCATTGAAAGAACCTTGAATGAATCAAGAACTAGTAATGGGACCGATAGCTCCAAATCTAGATATAGTAGTAGTAGATATAGTGTGGCTTCAGGTAATAAATCCAGAGAGTTTTTGATCCATCAAGATGTTCCATCAAATTCTAGAAATACTACTGGTCAAGGCTCAGCCGATCAAGATCTTTCACGTCAAGGTCAACCACCAAATGATACCAATAATAGACCTAATCTTTCTAAAAATAGTTCCTTTAGTACCTCATTCAATTCTGAAAAGTTTTTTGATACCACCAATATATCAGATGTTGATAATAAATTTTTTGAACCCACCAATAATACCCAAGATGGTACCCAAGATGGTACCCACAATAATACCCTGAACAACACTGGAAGCAACAGTGGTAATAACAGTTCTAATAATTATACCACCGCATCGTCATCAGAACGAAGAAATGATACCACTTCATCATCAGAAGATCGGAAAAGGTATTTCGATAGTACATCTGAAAGACATCATACCTCAAATACTAATGAAAGTTCGGAAAGGCCATTAGAAGGAATAGATCCAAGGAAGAGTAAATATTCTATGATTTCTTTAAATTCAGAAGAATTGTTAACTCGATTGGAAAGATCACTAAGTAATTTATCCGAGAAATCACAAGTCGATAATCTGAATCAACATCATGATCCTAGCTATAGTGGTAATAGCCACTCAAGTCATGGAAGTGTTGATCGTGAAGCTATGATGGCTTTTAGAGTATCACAAAACAAATCCCCTAAACTTATTCATATCAATAGTCCTACTTTACAGCCATTAGAACCAGCACATTATCATGATTCTGATATTAGTTCTGATTATAATGTTTCTACCAGTTCTCAAGAAGATACCAATGAGAAAGTAATGACATATGCCAAATATAAAAATTACGGTCCTGGTAAAAGAAGACCACCTCCATCAGCTCCAACCATGGATTCAACTTTAAAAAGTTCCACTCATGAAAAAATGCTTGAGTCTAGTTATAATCCATTCAGTCCTAGAACTGAAATATCTGGAATCCCTAGAATTAATTCTGCTGATAATAGTATAACTTCACCAGAATTCACCGATCCTCTGGATGAAGAAGACCAAGAGTACTCATATTATAGAAAACATGGTAATATCACTAGACCTAGTTATTTTGGCTGGCCATATTTCATGTTGATGATGGTAGCTGGTTTATTGATGCCTCCTATATACTTTTTGTTATCTTTAGGAGTATTTGATAAGCTTAAAAATTCCAAAAACTATTATACTGGTATCTACTACAGACAACAATATCTGGCTAATAGAGCTAAAATTGTCAAGTTTACACCAGTTCAAAAATTACTTAGTTTATTTTTGGGGTTGTTTTGGAGTGCAGTGATCTTTGCTATGATAGGAGTAGCTTTTGGTATTACTCAATAGATGGCCACCGATATGATTCCATTAGTGGGAGTCACTGTTTATAGGTACGAGTGTAGATTTGTAACATAGAACCAATGTATGTAACATAGAGAAGGGTAAGTGGGATTCCTGTAAGGAATTGGATGATAGCTATAGGGAATAATTGTCATAAAACCGTAGGTGGTCACTATGTTTTATATGGATCTCTACATATCAATAAGTCAATTCAATCGATAGGATTAACATATATACAGCTACTTGTCTCTGAACTAGATCTAAAACCAGTTAACTGGTCTATAGACCCTCATAAACCCCCATACTAACTGGGGACAATGCTTGTATCTAGTATATGTTGACATTAATGGGTAGAATTAATCTCTCTGAAAAAGCTTATGTTTTCATGTTTTGGTTGGAGGTGAGTCTTTGATAATAGGTAACATCCCCACTATTTTATGGTGGGACAGATTTGGACGTCAACTATGGGGTCTAAATATTGTTGTGTTCTTTATTGATTTGGTCTTAGCATTTACTGTCAAAAGCTTATGGTTTCATTTTATGCGCAAGTTTTCTGAAAACGGAATCTTGCAACAACAACTTGGAACCATAACATCGCGACCATAAGCACTGATTATCTCCGGTACCCTAATTCTCATCCATATTCAAAGACATATATATATATATAATTATACAGCTATAATACTGTAGTTTAGCTCTGAGCATTTACAAATCATGGCTCTACCAATTCTAATAAGTTTTCAAGACTAAATTGGCTTTCCCAAAACTCCAGTTGAGGGTCTAAATTTATGCTATCCAACCAGAACATATCATCACTTGCAACTGGCTTATGAGTTTCGAAATAATGAGGCAAACGTTCATGAGCAAATGATACCACCAATTCTGACACTAAGCAATTCTTAAAACAAGAGTATGAGTAGTAGCCAAACTTTTCTTCTGTAATACTGTAAAAATGAGCTATCTTGTTGATAATGTTTATGAAAACACTTACATCTGTATTGTCAGTACTGGAACTCAACCAATCTATTAAACCTATTGAGTCAGGAGAATTGAAATCCAATATGGCTTCAAGTATCAGATATGAACTCGTACTTATTTCTTTAATACAGGTCGCTACACAAGAGATCATTATTTTGAAAGTAGTCATTATCATATTAGACACATTAAGTTCCAATTCTTGACCCAAAAATGATTTGGAATTTTCGTTGAATTCGATTGACAATCTTAACATCACCAAAGCTCTTTCTAAAGCCTGTGAAAAGTATTTGTGTTTCGATTCGTTTGCAAACTCTTCATTTTTCTCAGCTGCTTGGAATAAAATCAAATAAAGAGAATATTCCTTATAATAAAGATCTAATCTTATGTTCAATTCCAACGCTTTTTCAATACAACTGTTATCAAATTTGGGGACTGTATCTGATTGTGAGCGTAATTGTTCAAAAGTCCTACAAGAACCATAAATGAGATCCTTGATATCTCTGAGTAATGATAATGTCTCCTTCTTGTTGATTACTCTATCCTGAATTCTTCCGTTCAAGAATTTGATAATAGCCTTACTGCTATTATGCATTAAGTTCAAGACTCTTAGCATACTTGGTTTACAAAATTTGGCAGCCTCTTTAATATCAAAATCACGATGTTCTCTTGGAGTAGTTAATGGGATAAGACCATGGTTATAAGCCTGATTTGCATCCATATAACAAATAAATATCCAAGTCACTTTCCAAATATATTTCTCCTTTTCCGATAATTCAAACCCTGAAAGCCACTTGATATCCTGATTTAAACCTAATCTTCTAGCACATTGAACAGCAAGCAGGAGATTTGTATTGGTGGAGAAATGAGAAACATCGCCTTCAGGGCTATTTCGGCTATATATCACCAACAACAACAAGCCATGGATTTTGTTGATTGAAAATTTGTTGAATGAACCTGCATTCAGTAATAGCTTACTAGCATAATCAACATAAGTTTTATTAATAATAACATTGGAGCATTCGTTCAGGGGATTAGAATAGAATGTAAAAAACCCAAACCGTAAAATAATTAAAAGAATGCTTATCAAGTCTTTCTCGTGTAATTTGGAAGGATTTATTGTTGAGTATTCTCCATGGTCTGTAATTAATGATAATAATTCTGAAGTCACGACCTCTCTATCAAGGAATGGTGCCATGGGACCATAAACATCAAAGAACCTCTCGATAAACAAGATCACATATTTCTGTTCCGGCAATCTATTAGACTCAGCAAACTTCTCCGTGGGTCGTCTTGCTGCTGTCGTTGTATTCACACCAGGATGATACAGAAATCCAGAAATATTCTTACGTTCTTTGGTCTTAGACCCATAGGCTTCTGCTTTTCTTTCCACTTGACTATTGGAAAACTGGTAGAATTCGTTATTAAGACAAACCATGGAAAAGAAGTGCGTTATTCCCAAGTAAAGCATATCATCATGAACCATACAATGCCTAGGTTCTATATAAACATTATAGGTTTCAGAGTCCAAACCATCAAGGGATCGAGATGGCAATATCGCCAATGATTGATCAATGTCCAGGGATAGATAATTATGGTCACCATCGGAGTGTTTTAGATATCCAACTACTGTGATTCCATTATCATCAGGATTTTGAATTCTATCGTTTGAGCCTGGACCAGAACCATCAGGCAGAGGTGTGGGGAGGACGTAGACACACTGATCAGTACAATTATCGGCAATACATCTTCCACAATAAGGTCTTTGTTTATCACATCTTCCTTTCTTTCTCCGGCAATGAGCACACGATATGGGGGTTCTGACTCTCTTCTGTGACCTCGGCATGGGGATAGTAATAAATTATAAATAATGATCTGATATAGTATGAGATAAACATGGTTTTGATATGTAGAGTGCGCGGATTTAGGTGAATATCATCTCCTAATTCCTAAATCCGACTAAGGTATTCGAGGTATATAAGGTGGGTGCAAATTGTAATATATTCTGTTTTTTTTTTTTTTTTTTATCATTATATTTGATTGTTTTTGAACACAGATTGAATACTATACATCTAATATGCCAGCATATACACTCGTGAGTACTGGATTAACTAGTGGGTTCGGAGAATTGGTCCCTCCTATGATTGAGAAGAAAGATGTTTTCCATCTCTTTTTGGCAAGACGTAAGGTAGACCTTTCTAAATTAGATAAGTCCAAGGTTAAAGTCATTGAATGTGACTTGAGTTCCATAAAAAGTGTTGTTAAGGCTGGGAAGAAAATTAGAGCTCTTGTGGAGTCTGGAGAAGTTCCACCTATTAAATACTTCCTAGGAAATGGGGGTATCCAATACTGCGATAGAGTTCATAAAACAGTTGATGGATATGAAGCCGGTTTCCAAACAAATGTAACTTCTTATTATATCCTTTTAGAAAAATTTTTGTTGGAACCCATGGAAAAAGTTCCTGGCTCAAGGGTATTTTTGACTGGGAGTGATGTTCATACAGGAGAATGGCCAGGACTTCCAAAACCTTTTTGGCCCAAGGATATTAAAGCATTTATGCTTCCACAACCAGATGAAACGGGTGAAGATCCAAGTTCACTAAATGCTGGTATGAGAGTTTATGTTATTGGTAAATTGGCTATGATGTACTTGACTTATAAGCTTGCTCAATTACATCCAACCTTGGACTTCTTGGTATATAATCCAAGTATTGTATTGAATACTAATCTTGGTAGGAATGCCCCTCTTTGGATGCGAGTTGGTGTTTTTATTGCCCGTAACATTCCTTTAGTTTACTTACTGAAATACGTTTCAACAAAGACTACTGCTGCAAATAGAGTTCGTGATACTATGTTTGCTAAAAAATTCTTACCGGAGGGAAATGCTGGTTATAACAGTATGGGTAAAGCTGTAAGATCTTCTAAGTTATCTTATGATACTGAGAATAGGGATAATTTTTGGGAAGCTTTAGAGTCTATCCACATCCCCACTGACATTTAGCTGGTTCTGGTTATTTTATGACTAATATATATAACAATACATACTTCTTTATCACAAATGAGCCATTTACTAAGATAGAATCCATGGAAAGTAGCCAGCCAAGTAATATCAGCCCACATGTTTCCAACAAGTACTGAAATGTAAAGGTGAACACCATCCCAATAATACCCATAACCTAAAATACATCCAATATTTCTAATGGTGGGCCCTATCATGGACCCACTAGTGTAGGGTGAGACCATACGCGACTCTCGTGCTGCAATCTCTTCTTTTTTTTGCAGATCAAGCTTACTCTCTCATAACTCTTGATATTATTGACTATAAACTAAGGGTATTGTTTTATAGCAACTCTAAATCTCTTTAGAAGACCCAGTGGTGGACTTTTCCACTCTTTAGTCATCTTGGACGGACACTCATTGCCTAGAGGTTCTGCAAACTCTTGAACGACGAGAACGAACGATGAGAACGTGAACCGTCTTTAAAATAAGCTCTAGGTCCATGGATCTACAGTATTTGCACCATGGACCTTTAAAAGTTAAAGTACTCATCTCTCAATGAAGTTTTAGCTTCAAGGTTGATAGTTTTGAAATGTCTTGGAGGTAATTTGGAGGAGGTATAGGAAGCCGTGAAAACAGAAACGGTAGTACCATTAGTACTGGAAACCACAAGGAGCAATGGAAAAGTGAATACCAGAATCTGTGGTTAAGGTAGGTGTGACTTGGTTGGGAATCCCTTTGGTGAACGTAGTAGAGTTACATACAAATATGTCAAAATAACCAGTAAGGATCCAGGGATTTTGTGAAACAGTGGTATCATATCTGGCTTGGGATGTCACAAGAGAGTTACAAGAGAGACACGGTCGAGCTCAGGGTTCAGTCATCCTGGGTTTGATATTTTGTTTTCTGTTAGAGACCTATGTAGATTTTCTTTCCAGCCTTATGTTTCATCCTTGGATCCTATTTCTATATCCTCTTAATATATCCTATTCCCTTGCTAAAACATAGTACTTCCCAATCACAATCTCATCCATACCCCATCATTTCCGCAAAGTTCCCCCAGGGCTTAGCTAGCTTATCGCACAAGTGAGAAAACGATCATTTGTTGAAACAGAAGTTGAAGCTGGTAAACCCCTTTTTTTCTTTCCCTGATTCATTATACCTCAGAGATCTTGACTATAATAAAAAGGTTTCTGTATAGGCCATAACATCTGTGTGTGATAGATCAAACAATATCATATCATTCAAGTCATTCAATAATCACAACCGCTCCCTATCTATCGGTGTTTTCAACTACCTAATACTACCACAAAATGGGTAATACACCTACTAAAGAAGTAAGGCCACGAGCTAGTACATATTCTGGAACTAATTCACATTATCATGGTGGTTCTACAGGATCATCAGGATTCAGTTCATTTTTAGGTGAAGGGGATGGTGGTATTGGTGGAAGTAGTAGAGGAGCCGGCGGGAATGGTGGAAGAGGTAATAGAAGAAATACCACTAGTGTATTCGGTAGTATGCACATGAATGAATATAGAAGAAGTAAACGTCAAGAAGAGAAGGATAAACAACGAGAGGAGCATTATTTGAAATTGGTGGTTAAATTTACTGAAACGGTAGATGGAGGATATTTGGCTCCTTTTGGAACTTATAAATCTAACCTTGATTTCAATATAGATATTGTTAGAGATTTAATAATTTCTAGAAAATTAGCTCCATTTTATACACCATTACAAGATTATGATGATAGTTGGAAAGATGATGAACTATTAATTATTTTATCCCAATTACCCCTTCATTCAATTGAAGGAGCTTATAGTGAAGAGGAAGAAGATGATATTGATAATCATAAGATTCATAAATCATCAAATTATCATAAAAGACAAGAACATAAACGAAAATTACGATTAGCAATTGATAAAATGAAACTGTTACAAAAAGATGAAGAAAATCGATTTCTTGAAGCTAAACAACTTTCAACAACAACCACTACGACTAATAAAATGTTACCAACTAAAGATTTATTATTAACTCTATATAAAGATCTTGTGGAATGTCCTATTTGTTTTCTATACTATCCAAACAATTTAAATATTTCTAGGTGTTGTTTACAACCTATTTGTACCGAATGTTTTGTTCAAATTAAACGATTAGATCCTCATACTCCACATGATGACCCTTCAAATAATGATCCCAATTCTGAAGAATTACCGGATAATTTAATTTCAGAACCTGCAAATTGTCCATATTGTGCAATGACAGATTTTGGGGTTATTTTTGAGAAAAATATTGATGTTAATACTGGTATAAATGGAATTGCTCCTCGTGATTATAAATTAATTCCAAATGATAATAATCAAAATAATGACGAAGCAATTCATTCAACATCTCCTAGTAGTGATATATCTGTTGATCCAGAAATGAATTATTATAAAACTAGAAGATCTTCTATTCCTGCTAATTCATCTAAAGTAGTAACCGTAGATCAAATTAGACCTGATTGGGAAACTAAATTAGCTTCAGCTAGGAATAAATTGGCTCGTAAAGCTGCTGCTGCTTCAGCTATTCATGCATCTAACTTAATAATTAACCCTGACACTGATGTAGCCGAATATGATACTAGAAGAAGAAGACATTCGTCTAATATTTCCAATTCTGATCATCAAGGAAATAATAGACTTCAAACGGTGGAAGATCAAATGATTGAAGAAGCCTTAAGATTATCTATAATTGATGAAGAGGAAAGAAGAAGAAAAGCTAAACTGAGTAGTCCTGATTAATACTAGTATTAACACCAGTGAATAATAATAATTATGTTGGCTATCATGCAATTAAATTCATTCATTAACAACATCCTTTCACCCACTCGATAGCTTTTATATGTTCTAGGTATTCTAACTATATTCTTTTACATTATATAGTCCCTATAAAGTGGTATATATACATATATATATATATAGTGACCTATACCACAAATATATTCAACCAGTTGTAATAGACTCGACTTATTTGCGTAATGTTTTATAACGCAATGTAATTCCCATTTTAGCTAGAAAGTTAATTAAGCGAGGTAAAATTTTTTAAATCGTACATACGCCGAGACATACATTCTGTACCTGATATAGACAGCTGCTAGGGGTTAACACCATTACTGATAACTATATATAAATTGTGGGGTCCTTTAAAAGGATATAGGATCATCTTAAAGTATTCTTTGATCCTTAAAACAATTCTACGTGTTTGAGGACTCTCAGGACTCTTTGGCAGCTGCTTTTTAACTAATTCTCGTCTATCAAAAATAAATTCAATTTTCGGCTAATTTCAACTTTTACAAGTACCTGTTCCTGTTATCGTTGTCGTTACCGTTACCATTGCCGTTGCTGCTGTTGTTACTATATATATCTAAATGGCTTCAACAATGGTAAGTTATGACCAAGAGCCGTATTTGGTGCCGGAACCAATCAATAGGTTACCGATGAAAACAGTATTTGATTTCAAACTTCAAAAATTAAGACAGGTGACAAAACTTCCTAAAGAATTTGAATTACAAGATGGGGAAATCTTGTTAAAAATTAAGATGGTAGCCATTAATTATGGTAAAGACTTTAGTCGATTAACAACCCCATCAATTGCATTGGCTAGTGTTGTTCCTGGGAATAAGTTTATTGGAAAGATTTATGCTAGTAATGATAGTAATTTGGAGTTTCCTCTAGATAATTCCAAATTCCTTATTTATCCACATACAAATTGTATTCAACAAGGGTCCAAGCAATATTGTAAGAATTGCTTGAAATATGGAACTAATGAACAACAACACATATATGATGATGAACATCAATTATATGATTATGATTCCTATGACTTTAAAAAGCGTAAGAATAATACCCGTGATAAATTCCCATGTTTTGGACTTTATGAATTGGGGCATAACCTTGATGGGGGTTTACAAGATTTTATCAAATTGAAGAATGCTCTGAGTTTGTTAGTTAAAATCCCTGATAATGTTAGTAGTCATGATGCCATGTTATGTCTAGATTATACCTTACCATTTTATTGTGTAATCAAATCACAAATCTTAGCTCATTATAATTATGATCTTGATAAATTATTAATTGTTCTTAATGACTGTGAGAAGGAATTGAATGATATCCTTATAGTTCTTAAGATGTTCAGAATGAATGTTTCAAACGTTATGGTTTTGGATCAAAATAAAATCAATTCAATGAGTAGTTCTAATCGAGTTAGATTTAATCAAAAGTTTAATTTAGTATTCAATTTTTGTGAATCATTAACTACTTGGGAATTTTGTTTTAAGTCTATAATATCTACAGGTTTAGAAGCTACCAAATCCAGACACCAGATAATTCATTTTACCCAAAATAACAATAAATCCATCAATCTACCTCAATTATTATTCAATATTGATAAAGATTATGATGTTAACGATAAAATCATTACTATATTTCGATTAAATTGGTTCCATAAGTTCGAGTTAATAGAATTATTAAATCAATTCTCAGCATTAAATTCCAATAATTCAAGACCTAGTTTTAGTTCAATGGACTCATTTTCAAATAATACGATTTTTTCTTCCAACATGTCAATAAATCTGGCATCCACTAATTTATCTAAATATTCACCATTAAAAATCAAACTTCCAGAATCAGGGTCTCCAAATCCAGAGTATAATTCATGTCCTTCTCCGGGGTTCAAACCTGAAGCAATAAAGCCCGATTCTAATAATCAACGAGTTCGATTGAATAGTTGTATAAGTTCTATGGATAATTTATCCATGTCACATTCAGAGAACCACCATAAAAGTCATTGGTTATATTACGATAAGGATATGGATTTAACTAATGATTTTGATAAGTTTGATAAATTAGATCCTTCTAATGGCCTTAAAAATATCAATAAGCAAATTGCCTTAGATAATAATTTTATTAGGATTTGCTATAGTAACAAGCCTAATAAATCTACAAAGTTAAATGCATTTTTATTTTCATAAGCTAACGACCTTTCATTTCACCATCTATATTATTACTATTGGGATCTTTTAAACTACTATTTACTGTGTATATACATTTCTAGTTGACTAGTTATGATCATTTGATTATTATGTCGAATAATTAATACATACACCACACACCACTACCAATGCTACAACGTCCCTAGCTCAGTAAAAGTATCTATCAATATATCTTTTAACTTAAACAAATTCAAAATCCTTAATTTCTCATCTTTTAAATGAGCATTATCACTACTTTGTCCACAAGGTATTTGACAAGCTGGTGCTCTTAATGCTTTTTCTAAAAATCTAATGGTAGGGATTGAACCACCTTCTCTAATTAATAAAGGCTCTTGTTCCCAATTCTTACTAAGATTGGAATAAATAATCTTATAGATTGGGTTATCATAATTTCCTAACCATGGTTCTACTTCATGGAAAATAGTGACATTTAAATGATTTTTTGAATCAAGAAGTTTAAAGTTTTCAGTTAAATGGTTAATAAGATTAGTTTTAATTTGATTTAAATCTTGATTAGGAACAATTCTAACAGATATTGATCCCTTAACTGATTTAGGAATAATTGTATCTGTTTGAGGACCACTTACATTTATTTTATGGATTGTAAGAGATGGTCTAGTCCATTTAGTTAATAAATCATTTAATTTGAATTGATCTGGATTATATTTAACAATATTTTCAAATATCTTCAGTTCTTTATCATCAATTGATTTGACATCCTTATAAAAATTAGGTATTTGGATACCAAATTCTTGATCCTTATGATCCACCAATGTATTTAATAATCGAACTAAATCCATAACTGGTTCTTTCAGAGTTCCACCATCAACTCCCGAATGTCTATCAGGTTTTTCACTCTCAATTTCTATTGAACAATTAATAACTCCTCTTAATCCATAATTTAAACAAGGACGATGATTATCTAACCAATAAGAATTAGATAATAAAATCCAATCAATTTCACCAATTAATGATAAATTCTCAATGAATTTCTGTTGAAATTGTTTAGATCCATTTTCTTCTTCTCCTTCTATTATTATAGTAACATCAATATCTAACATTTGTCTTTGATATAATTCCCCCACTGCATGAATCATGGCTAATGTAGGACCTTTATTATCTGAAATCCCTCTACCATATAAATAACCATTTTTGCTAACCATTTCAAAGGGATTAGTACTCCAATTATCCAATTGTTCATTTGCTTCAACTACATCATAATGACCGTAATATAAGATTTTCTTAACCGAATCCAGGTTTTTATTATTCTTAAATTTAGAAATAATTATAGGATTCCCTTGATCTATAGGAATCACATTGGTTTTATAAGCCCCAAATTTCTCTAATAATTTGATCAAAAATTTAGCACAATTTCGTGATTCATCAATATATTCTCCTTCACATTTCAGTACGGTTTTGAAGCTAATTAATTTCGATAAATTTTTAATTAATAAATCATTATTGATATGAAAATTCCAATTAATTGATGAATCATTGTTCAATTGATTTTCAAATTTATAAAGATTGATATTATTAACTCCACCGGATACCAAAAACGTTTCCTTTTCATTACCATTAGCCTTGAACTTTTCAAATAAATGTAAAGTCAAAGAAGAATAAGTATTTAAATTAATGGTCTTATGATTCCTTGTATTAAGAATATTCAACCCTAATTTGGTACTATAAATTATCAAATTATTCAATACATTCAAAGAATTAATTTGAGGTTCATTGGGGATTGTAAAAGATTTAATCAATTGGAAAGTTAATAAATCCCATACATTTATAGTCCCATTAGAAAGCCCTGCGTATAAATAAGTTTGATAAATCTCCATTGAAAGAACTGATTCACCATTTTCTAACGATTTTAATTTCTGTAATTTAAAGCAATCAGAATCATCATTAATTAACCCCCAAAGATTAATAATTCCATCACCACCTCCACTAATCAAAATCTTTTCAAAGTTTGGGAATTTAAGCTTATTAAATTCATTTATAAATATTTTAAGTACATAAACGTACCCAAAATGAGCAAATGTTATACTGTCAGTTAAATTCATTTTACATAAATTAATATTAGTTAAAAACTTTGATGCTCTTTTAGAACTAATTATATTCGTAATGTTAGGACCACTGGGGCCTATTGAATCAAAGAATTTATTATATCTCAAATGAGGAACATCTTTTTTTAGGTTAACCACTTCATCACCAGTAAAAAAGCATGAAAGTTTGAACCAAATAATAGAAGCATTTTGGGTTCCAATGAATAAAAGTTGCAAGGATTCAAGATAATAAAGAGCAAAAATATCCCCAATATCAATGGAAGCATATAAGATCTTTACTAACTTTGGAGTTGTGTGATCTTCAAGATTGTAAATTTTGATTAAGGAATCAGATCCTGCCACAAATAATACTGATTCCAGTTCATCTAAATATAAGCATAAATTGGAACCAGCAATATCTTCTGTGATTGTAGATATGATGGTGAAATCTTCTAAGTTAAAGATTAATATCTTACCATTTTGAGTTCCACAAATAAGTAACAGTTTTTTAGGTGCTGATATGGTGGAGATGATTGAGTCATTGGTGTCCCAATTGTGAATAAATGAAGGCATACCATCCACGGTTCTTGTAGTGGTAGTGGAAGTGGAGTTAGCACCATTAGAAGGTAATAGGGTAATAGATGGGGAAGGGGATCCTATAGGTGTAATATGGTAAGTATCTGGACTCCCACCTCTTCTTTCTAAACCACTATTCATAGGTAATGTTTGTAATAATGAGTTTTGTAGGTCTTATCTACTAGTGACTAGTGACTTGCGGCCATCTCACTGACTCGCGGCCATCTCACTGACTCGCAGCCCTGCACGGCCTCTGGTCCTGTCGTCACCGCCGTTAAAGGCATATGGCAGCCACCTGACAGGAGTGACGAATGAAGCCATAACTTCTCTGTGATATATGAAAATACTTCCAATGGTGTTAATTGTGTTTATATACGCTTTATATAGGCTTACGAAATGCCTTTGTTGCTCAACTGGAGTACTGGTGTATGATGTAAACTCCAAGAGATCCCCAATTTGTAATTGTTGCAAATTTTACGTTTGAGAGACAATCACTAAAAGAGAGTGTAGGTTTAGTCACTACCACCGGTTCAAATGTTGGAGAGTGAAAGGATTCATCTAGCTATATAGACAATCTGACTATATCTTCCCCGTTATAATGACCTTCCACCCTCCATATTCACAGAGCTACGATCCATAGCCCTACACTTGTCTACCATCTACTTTCTCATAAACTATAATGTTAGTGTTCCCTCCGCAGCCAGTTCAACTAGTTCTGCCAGTTCTGCCAATGCGCCCGATATTACACATTGTGCGCGTGCTTATGAAAATTGAAAACTCATAATTAACACAAGGATAATCAATTAAACCATGTTGTTATTTGCCGAGATTGGTGATAGTCAAGTTTACTATCATAAACAAGCAGGTCAATATCTCTTGATAGAAAATGGACTGGTGACTTCCCTGGATCAATTACCGGACATTTATAAACAGGTCAATCTTAAACAGATTGGATGTATAATGGGGATAATTCGGTTAAAGGTCAATAGTTATGTGATCTTATGTGATGAATATCACGTTGAAGGAGCTATCAATAATAGCTCTATTGCTAAAGTTACTGGTTATAAGATCTTACCTATAAACAAACGGTTAACCACCGCCAATTCATCAGAAGAATCGGAATACATTGGTCTTATTAAAGAACATTTAAATAAGAATGAATTTTATTTCAGTTTAGATAATCAAATTAATTTAACCAGTAATTTCCAAGCTCAATTTACTGGTAAAGCAAATACTAATGATGAATTTTGGTGGAATAAATATATCTGTGACGCTATGACTCAAGAGTATAACATTTCACCAGTATTTGTTACTCCTATTATTAATGGATATTTTAAGAGTAAAATCATTAATTTTAGTGGCAATAGTAATTTCAGATTCAATTATATTTTATTAACTAGAAAATCCAATTTAAGAGTAGGAACTAGATATTTTAGAAGAGGAGTTGATGAGAACGGGAATGTTGCTAATTTTAATGAAACCGAACAGATTGTTATTACCAATGATAAATTCTTAAGTTTCTTACAAATTAGAGGATCTGTGCCAATTTATTGGAGTGAAATTAATAATTTAAGATATAAACCTAATTTGGTAGTATCTAATAAGAATTCTATCGATGCTTCTCTGAAACATTTTAAGAAATCTATTGATAATTATGGGGAAATCTATTGTGTTAATCTTGTTAATAATAAAGGGTATGAATTACCAGTTAAATCAGGATTCGAATCTGTTATTGATAGTTTACCACCAGATATCAAATCTTCTGTTCATTATATTTATTTTGATTTCCATCATGAATGTAGAAACATGAAATTTGAAAATGTTGATAAATTAATCCATACTATTAATGAATTAGGATTTAATGATGAGAATTATTTTGCCTATGATTTAGTTAATCAAAAGGTTATAAATGAACAAAACAAAGTCATTAGAACTAATTGTATGGATTGTTTGGATCGTACTAATGTGGTTCAATCAATGTTTTCAAGATGGATTTTACAAAAGAATTTAGGTAATTTAGGATATTTAAATTATTTAATTCCTTGGAAACAAGTTGATCCAAATTTTAATTTTATCTTTCAAAACTTTTGGGCTGATAATGCTGATTTGGTTTCTAAATCTTATAGTTCCACTCCTGCTTTAAAAACTGATTTCACTAGATTGGGTAAAAGAACTATCAAAGGATCGTTGAGTGATTTAACTAATTCAATTGTTAGATATTATAATAATAATTTAAATGATGGGAAACGTCAAGATTCATTTGATCTTTTCTTAGGTTATTTCAAACCTTTTGAATCAATCAGTAATCCATTCATTGATTATAGACCTATTTATATTCAATTACTTCCTTATTTATTAACCACTTCCATGTTAATTTTGTTATCATTGGTATTCTACCCTAAAGGCTCATTGTTTAATTATAAGAACTTATTGACCATCGGACTTTGTTTGTTGTTTCAACAAAGATCAATTAGTTACTTATTGAATAACAGTTATCAATTTGTTAATTGGCCTAATTTGGTTGGGTTAGACTTTTTACAAAAATCATTCGTTAGAGATGCTACTGATAATATTGTAGGGTTCAAGTTTGATCATACTAAAGATTTTACTCCACAATCAAAGAAGAGTAGTTAGATGGTGAATAATAATATATATGTAAGTATATTGAAGGGTATAGCTTGTAGAGATTAGAGATAGTACCGTCGCGCACCAATGTCTCCACCACCACCACTACCACCACCTAAACTACTTAAATTGTCCGCGCAGGTATTCTTATTCACCAGAATTACACCACCAAATGGAACAATCATTGGATAATATAATCCAAAAACCAGCGATCCAAAAACCAGCGGTCCAAAGACCAGCGACCAAAGAGGTATGTATCCCCTTAAAAACCACAACATTACACCAAATTCCGTTGATTGGAAACTAACCATCCGCCATTTAGGTACCACCAGACATCATAGTAATGGCTCAGTCTAATCCAGTGATCAGAATTAGAAATATTCATGATGAGTTAACTGAACAAGACTTGACAGATTTATTAGCTCAGGTTGGGCCCGTTAAGTTTGTTACATTCACTCTAGACAATTCTTCGGTTGCGTATGGATGTTTTCAAGAGAATCATCTCCAGTTAAACCATGAAGCTATAACCAGATTTAATGGTAAAAAAGCCATGGGTAAGATCTTGATAGTTGAAGATCCCAGGGATTTAAAGGACAGAATTGGAGGACCTAGAGGTCACAGAGGACCCAAAGGACCTAGGGGAGTTAATGGACCTAGAGGGTTTAATAGATCCCAAAGAGGTGGTCCAAGAGGTGGTCCAAGAGGTAGAGGTCCTAAAGGATATAGTCCTTATGGAAATGCCCCAGCCAGAAGACCTAAGAAACCCAAGAAGACTGCTGAAGACTTAGACGAAGAATTGAGTGCTTATATGCAACAAAATTAGTATGTATTATAATAAATCTGTATTCTAATAAAAAAAGACTATAGAATTTAATCTGTAATAGCAATGCTGCTGGGATGATGTTGAGGAACCAGGTCAGGTCGACGTGTGGTCGACACTACGTCGCTATTCGTCCTATTCGCCTTAATGCTAGCACCTTGTTCGCGCTTCCTAGTTATGCTGAACCTATGTTAACCAGAAAAATATCGCGACCTTAAAAAACACTCCATCATCATCCTCTAACTCTATAATGGACAAAGACTTGGTAACCTGGAATGATGACTTACATCATGCCAGAGGGTCTCTTGGACAACTACAAGCAGCAATCATACAGCTACTTAAGCGAACACCCAATGTCGAACAATTTAATGACCTCATTCAAATAATAAATCGGGGTAATACTGCTAATGGTAATGGTGGTGATGGTCAAGACCAATTTTTAATTGAAAAATTAAAACAAATCTTGACCACTCCTCAGGTAAAAATTGGCATTAAGTTCAAACAATTATTTGAACTGGATGAACTCCCATTCTTGAAAATGTTGACATTAATTCAATTAAAACTGAATAAAGAAACCAAAGATTCAGATGAATTCATGAATTATTTATTAGAATATCATCGAAACGGAGAGTCCCCAAAGCTAGAAATTGATACTGATATGAAAGAATTAAGAGAAATGGATGAGAAATTCGATGTAACCAATAGCTCAGATTCCATACAATTGCCAGACTTATTACCTATAAAAGATGAAAAATTATTCAAGAGAATATTTCTTCATAGATCATTTATGGATCCATTAACAGCCATGGAGAATTTACATGACATTACTAATTATGATAATTCCAAGTTGGTAATACGAGGTCGACTGATACTAGAAGGATTATTGTTGGAAGTGTTGTTGCAGAAATATCCCAAGATGTATCATGAAGATATGATTATTTTAGTCAATCAACTCTTGAATGAAAATATTTTATTTAAATTAAGTTTGATTTATAACTTGAAGGATAATTTTAAATTCAAGTTTTCTAATAGAATATCAATGGTTGAGAAGTTAAGAATAATAGGGGAGATCTTTTTAAGTTATATTGGAGGATTAAGTTACGAATATAGTCGAGTAAAACTTAAAATATGGATTTATAAAATCTATAAATGGATTTTACCTAAAGTTAGGCAAGATTTAAATCTACAAGGGAATAATTCTGAATTGATAGAAAATCAATTTGAATTCTTGATGAAAGATTTATCAGTCATACTGGAATTTACTCAAGTAGAACATGATCCCTATGTGATGAAGTTGACTATTTCACAACCACCCGAAGGTGCTAATGGTGGTCAATCAATAGGAGAGTATGTGGGGACTAACAGCAAAGATAAATCCACCGCCAAAGTCAATGCCATCAAGCAATTCTTGTCCAATGAAGCATTAATTCCATTATTAATGGATAATTATCAATACCAGACCCAAAAACGAGAGTTACATGAAAGATCACAGTTATTCAATGAATTATTAAAATCCAAATCAATCGAAGTCAATTACAGTCAAATTCAATTAGATCAAGTGTATCATTTAACCATAAAAATTGATGAATTGATTTTGAGTAGCAGTTTTGATAGAGATGAAACCATGGTTAAATTAAAGGGAGAATCCATGGCTTTGGATAACCTTAAAGTATTGACCAATGGAGTATGAAGATGGTATGAACAGTGTACTGAGATAGACACAACTGACAATAGAGAACACCTAAATGTAAAGACTTGCAATACACAGAAAACATTGGAATAGACGTAAACCGTAAGGGTCAACAGGCCAGAGGGTTAATAGAAACACATGAGCACAAACTCACAAGTAAACGGTGGTTTATTGACTCCACATAGACCGGACCGTCTGAAACACAAATTCTAATCAACCAGAGTATCTAAAACTTATAGACATAACCACTAGAATCAGACCGGTTCTATCACAACCACCATCCGATTCACATTTTACCATCTCATACCCCAGACTACCCTCAACCTTCTCACTAGTCCCGGAACTTTTAGGAATTTGCACCCATTTGAAAAATCTAATCTCAACTCTAATAACATCGCAGGCTTACATCATTTAAAACACCCCCCATATATCTCTATGTAGAATAGGTTAGATGGCTCCAAAGTTTGTAGATAGTCTCTATGATCTTATATGCCCAAGCCAATATAATTTTTACCTGTTATACATACTTATTACTACCTATACATGTGCATTATTTACCAGGGTCCGTTCTTAACTCTTATTGGTTGCTCATTTCACTTTTCTTTTTTTGATGCTCGTGGAACATTTAAATGCTTCCTGTTTTCTCGACAAAACCGAAAAATTTTTTTTTTTTTTTGTTGTTTTTACCAATCAAATACTTGTTACTATATTAAATAAACATGTCAGGATTACCAAACTATACCCCAACTGATTATGCCAAATTTGCATTAGCCGGTGCCATTGGATGTGGTGCTACCCACGGTTCTATGACCCCAATTGATGTTATCAAAACTAGAATTCAATTAGAACCATCCGTGTATAACACCGGTATGGTTGGATCATTCAGAAAAATTGTTAGTACTGAAGGGGTTGGTGCTTTATTAACCGGTTTAGGACCAACTGTTTTAGGTTACTCTCTTCAAGGTGCTTTCAAATTCGGAGGTTACGAATTATTCAAAAAGAACTTTATTGAATACTTAGGATTAGAAACTTCTAAACAATATAAAGATGTTATTTTCATTGGATCATCAGCTTTAGCCGAATTTTTCGCTGATATTGCTTTATGTCCATTAGAAGCTACTAGAATTAGATTAGTTTCTCAACCAAGTTTTGCTAACGGATTAGTTGGAGGATTCTCTAGAATCATGAAAGAAGAAGGGTTAGGATCATTTTACAATGGGTTCACTCCAATTTTATTCAAACAAATTCCTTATAATATTGCCAAATTTTTAGTATTTGAAAGAGCTGCTGAAGCCATCTTTTCATTTATCCCAACTCCAAAATCTGAATTATCTAATGTTTCTTTAACTGGTATTGATTTAGGAGCTGGTATTATTGCTGGTTGTTCTGCTGCTATTGTTTCTCAACCTGCTGATACTTTATTATCTAAAGTTAACAAAACCAAGAAGGCTCCAGGTCAATCCACCATTGGTTTATTAGCTCAATTAGCTGGTCAATTAGGTGTTAAAGGTTCATTCGCTGGTTTACCAACCAGATTAATTATGGTTGGTACTTTAACTTCCTTACAATTTGCCATTTACGGTAAAATTAAAGGTGTATTAAACTGTCCTCCTGGTGTTAGTTTATAAGCTCTTTAACTTTAATTGGACTTTAATATAATATTTATTCCTTTGATTTTATAGATTGTATATATATGCATATATGTACATATTAGATTGATAGTATTTATCAATGATGTTGATATTGATAAATATCATTAATTGAAAATATATGGAGTATAAAATTTTCTTAAATGACTTTCTCTTCTTCTTGTATGGGATTATAATAATCCCATAAATTACCAACTGTCATTGCTGTCATGACAAAATCTAGAAAGAACTTTAATGGGATTTCATAAGTTATAGGGGTGGTATAATAACATAGAAATGTTAATAGGATTCGAAACTTGGGAATATAATTCGAGATCAAACTTATTAGAGGTGATACCATCATTGGTAAAGTGGTTAAGGCACAGAATAATAAAACTTTGGATTTAAACAGGGCAAAATTGACCATTAATAAAATGAACAACAGAATGCTAATAAAACTAAAAATCCCATTAATAACCAGGTCCAATATAGCTACATAATTTGTGGTTCCATAATAATCCAATTCATACCAATAACGTAGTTTATCATTCTCTGATGGAAATGTAAATGGAATTTGATTACGTGGGGGTAAAGAAAAATTATTCCAAACAATGTAACTGGGATTTCTCTTGGTAAGAACGGCATTAACAATCATTAAAGCCTCTGCCCCACATAATAATGTTTGAAACAATCCTCTTAATGATATCTGACTATATAATCCTATGGTGAAATGTTTCTTTATTACAGAGTATTTATTATGAAATTGCTGTTGTTCAACTAGTACATAAATCATAATTATCTGGAGAAGAATTAAGTGCTGGTATCTTAATAGTTGATAACTAACTGCTAGATCGACCAAGAAAGAAACAGTTATAGATGATTCACTAGAAATCTTGGTCCCAAATATCACTGCGATTATTGGGTTTGCAGCAATTAATATTGAGATTATAAGCAATGACACACTTATTCGTTTATGGCCATTATATGACTTAACTGTGAATACCATAGTCACACAGATTAATAAAAAATCTACTACGATAAAAGCCACTCCACTATAAAGAAATGCTTTTATAGCTTGGAATGAACTAGAATACATAACAAGATATGTGTCTGTTAGGCCAGTTGGATGGTGTTCCTTGCATTTAGACTGATGATTATTTATATAAAATTGAACATACGAGAACATGAGATCAAAACCGAAACACTGATGATCAGGCATTGTCTTGGCATTTCTACAATGTTACTGATTATACAAATACGTTATAACCTTTTGCAAAGAGCCAAGTAATTATTTACGGCTGTAGTTGAGGTAGCTGATCACATGGATCACGTTTATTTTGTTTATAATTAATTGGTTTGATTATGGCTCTATATAGCTCTATGTAAGCCATTTGGGTGGTTAACAAGTCCGTCGGTATGCAATCCGTTGGGATGAGGGTCTTATCGTTCTTATATACATACCTAATGCTTAGATATAGAGTTACTGATTTTTATGTTCCATATCGATTTCCACTATCATACATTGCATTGGTAATTATATAGTGAACTTGAATGAATAATTAATGAAACACGGCGCGGGGTATATTCTGTGGATTCTCTGGGTTCTGTGAGTTCTCTGGGTTCTGTTCCATTCTTCACCTCTATAAAAAACCATTGGCATTTCCTTTCACTACACCTGGGCCTTCTCGAAATCATTCGACTCATTTTCCAGGTTAACCAAAGGCTGTTGCTGTACATCAACAAAAGACTGGTGCTTGCTCCTATATTTATAGGTACCAACTAGAAACACTACTGCAACAAATTCCATCGTAGTACTCAATACATATTCATATATAGTCAATAATTTGTGAGCAGAAGCACTGAAATAATTAGAAATCACAAGGTAATCCATCACAGGTATATGGATTGACAAAATCCCATAGATCCCTCTAACCCATAAAAATGGAAATGCTGCTAATAACGCATACATGGTAGGTGTCCTTAACTTCTTGACTTGGTAATTATAAACAGCATAACCTGAAGCAAGAGCTGTCATAATAAGAAAGATCGCTTGTCCAACGGTCCTTAAGATCTTACTGGTGGTGACTTTAGAAGGACTATTTTCTAATTCTTCGACTGTCATCCCACTAAGAATTACACTTCCAACCACCAAAAGAGCATTTGACATAATTAACAACTGATGGACTAATCCTTTTGGAGATATTCTGAAAAATCTAGATTTCATAATCCCCAGAGTTGAGATGTCATTAAGCGTGACTGTCAATGGAGAATGGCCAAGCCCCTTAGTTTGTTCGTCAATTAACATATAGATAGATGTCAAGACCAATACAAAATACCCTTCAACGGTTAAGACAATATAAGCAATTAACCATTGATATTTGGAATATCCTTCTATAGCAAACCCTAATCCACTGATTTGTCCCCCGACTCTAAGAAGTCCGTAAAACCATAATGGAGTGAATATCCGATCATATTTTCTGATTTTGGACATTATATAGTGGGAAAAAACATTGTATATGACAAACAACCCTAAGTAAACGGAAGATGCAATTCCCAAGTCACGAATAGCGAATCCCATAGTCAAGTCTATAGCAGCTAGTAATCATAGGAATTATAATTATGATCCCCCATTCTTTAATTTATACATGAATGAATTTTCGTAAAGTGATCAGATACCTGGAACTAACTGTTGACGCTTATGTAAGGTCTATATGGCGTACTAGTTGTATTTTGTATTGATATAAACCGGTGGCCATTGTATGCGAAGAAGGCCAAGCAAATTTAGATGTGTTACATCATAGGGAAAACCTGCTCGTTCATCATTGCAGCACATTCCTAATGGGAATAGATGCACAATATGCATTTCTGGGCTGCAGCTAACAACAATTTTGCCTAAGCCTACATTTATAGAGCTGCAGAGTCCCCGTCATTACTACTATCCATATGTGAGACATAATCGAATAATACATGGATTTAACTGTTATCTCGTATCTTTGAATGTTAGACATTGTACTTCCCTAATCATATTCTATCATTCTTATGAGACATTCATCACCCCCAATCTATATTGGCCCCATTGGTTATCTATTTGCATCTATTCCAGTACTACACACAAGATGTGGCTCACTTTCCATCACTGCCACGATCATTTTATTTAACAAATTCTCCGATAGAGGCTTATGAAGCTTATCTCACTTAAAGTTTAGATATAGAGTTATGTGAGATTTGCATGGAACATGATGATTGTATATGACTATATCTGGCTATATAGTTCTACATATTCTTTTGGAATACATTATGGTGCATGATACACGGAATTGGTTGTTGTATAGTGAATCTGAGTGAATTAAGTGATGAAACACGGCATGGGGTACACTTTCTGTGGGGTCCGTGCGCTCTCCATGTTCTGCATGCTCTGCATATCTTATTCCAGATTTCACCTATATAAGGGACCACTATCATCAAACCATTGTCCTTACACCTTGGCTTTATCAAGATCATTGGATTCTTTGTCCAGGTCAACCATAACCTGTGGCTTTGTCTCATATTTATAAGTACTAATTAATAACACCGCAGCAATAAATTCCATAGTAGTACTCAACACATATTCATATATGGTCAATTTTCTATGAGCAGAAGCACTGAAATAGTTAGTGATCACAAGATAATTCATAGCAGGAATATGGATTGACAAAATCCCATAGATCCCTCTAACCCATAAAAATGGGAATGCTGCTAATAACGCATACATAGTAGGTGTCCTTAACCTCTTAACTATGTAATTATAAACAGCATAACCTGCAGCAATGAATGATATGACAAGAAATATAGCTTGTCCAACGGTCCTTAAGATCTTACTGGTGGTGACTTTAGAAGGATTATTCTGTAATTCTTCAACTGTCATCCCACTAAGAATTACACTTCCAGCAACCAAAAGGGCATTTGCTACAATCAATAACCGATGTACTAACCCCACTATAGATAAGCGGGCCAATTTACTTTTATGAGAAGATCCAAGAAATATAACTTGTAATGGAGAACTACCAAATACATTGTTCTGTTCTTTAATAATCATATAGATAGATGTCAATACCAATGCGAAATAACCTTCAACTGTTAAGACGATATAAGCAATTAACCATTGATATTTGGAATATCCTTCTATAGCAAACCCTAATCCACTGATTTGTCCCCCGACTCTAAGAAGTCCGTAAAACCATAATGGGGTAAATATCCGATCAAATTTTCTTCGCTTGATCATTATATAGTTTGAAAAAACATTGTATATGATGAACAAAGCTAAGTAAGTGGAAGCAGCATCACCTAAATCTTTAATAACGAATCCCATGGTTAATTCTATTGAAGAGATTATTCATGATAAAACGTTCCTTGCCCTTCAATTTATACAAAGTAGACTACGATGAAATTTCGTAAAAGCACAACAACGCTTACATAATCCCAATACGCCGTGTGTCATTTTGAATACAGCCGCAGCTCCGCCTGTCATCATGCACGTCACTCTAAAAGTTTGAGATACTTTAGAGATATGATGGGGGCACGGTCTTTCGTAAGGGAATTCTAGGGCGATTACCTAAGGGGCTTTCAGAATTCAAGGAACTTATGTTGTTTATGGGAAGAGGAGGGAAGCAGGTGATCATATCCTAGACCCATTGAATGAAATGGATCATCTCTTTAAATTGGATATATCATAATCACTCCCTTCCACCTGTCCCTCTCCGTCTCCGTTTACTTCGGGGTTCGGTGTGTTTGGTCCCGCATGATATGCCAGATTCCTGAAAAGAAATGGTCTACGAAATAAAAGGGGCAATGGGACAAGCATTGGTTAGTTACCATTGGTTAAAATTTATTTAATCTGATACAAAGTGAGTAACAGAATCCTCGTAATGGATTCTATTGTTATTCTAGAGTCTGAACATATACGTAAGTAATGGATTCCTACTGAATACTACTGATTAGAACTGATTATAACCTGTATAATTGAGGGTTTCTGACGATATATCACCTGGATCTCTAGAGATCTACGAAAATTACAGATAGTCACATAAACGGAATTTTTCCGTGGAGCCGTGGGGTTAAGGTTGGTCCATACTCCCTTTACTTGGAATCCGAATCCGGTAAACATTGTAACCTATATAGCTGCTCTCGTTACTATGGTGATAACATAGCTTCTGAAATGTTGAAATGGGATCTGTAGTTAAGACCTTGGTAGACCTTGGTAGACCTTGAGTCACACCTTTGTTCGAACTATTACTGTATCGACGCTTATGTAATATACTAATATATTGGACGCTTATGTAATATGTTAATATTTGGGACGCTTACATAATCGTCGATCAAATGACTAATGAATGGGCTTAGAGATATAACCATAGAGAAAAAGGGTCCTATGCCGTTAGACTTGTGCATGGCCATGTGACTTGTTAGTCATTGCCTAGTCATTGCCTAGTCATTTATTAACTGAACCTGTACCATTAATCAAGCATTACGTAACTCATAAGTGGCTGATCCTGGTCAATAAAGCAGTAGTGGAAATAACCAAACAGCTACCCCCAAGCTACAGTTTAGGAACCTGAGTTACCAATACTGATCATTGATTCCTCAACACTTAACCAGACACATTCACCATTTCCAGCTTCATTTCCAGCTCCAATTGAGAGTCATGGACAACAATAACCATTAGCCCTGTCTCATACATTCCCATATCCTCATAGATCTCAATCCCTCAGTATTCAATGCTCATCGCATTATCGCATTGAAAAATAAAAATTTTTGTTAATTAGTAGTAACAGGATAGCCAATGTCAGTCAAATCAAATCAATATATCAACGCTCTGGACTTGGAGTCAGACTCAGACTCAGATTCATATGAATATCAACCTCCTAAACACTACAAACCAGTAGAAGTTAAACATTCAAAAGTAGCTAAAAAAATTTCAAAGCCAAATAAGTCAATTTATTTGATAAAATATCCAAAATCCATGTCTATAGAGTCGCTCAAAAAAGTATCCCAAACCATCAAACAAGATAATAAAGTATATGATGTCATTAGATCTGATAACACCAATGATTTGAACAAGTATAAGGTTTTCATAAATGGTAATGAAAAATATTTACCTACTGATAAGAGTATTGATCAATTATTAACCATTCATGAATCCATAAAGTTACCTACCTATGACATCGAAAAGGTCAAAGTAGCTAGATCTGATGTTCCTAGAGTCACAGGTTTGAAGATGAGACACTTTCCTACTGGTTATACTGCTGAGGACTATAACATAGGAACTGATATAAATGACAATAATGACACCACCAAAAACACCGACATGGATGACTCTCAACTAGAGCATAAGCATAAAAAACCTAAGAAGGAAAAGAAAGAGAAGAAGGATAAGAAGGATAAGAAGGAAAAGAAAGAGAAAAATTAGCCTTGTTCCTGCTTCATTTGTATATCAATTGGTTGTAGATAATTAATTTGCATACGGTACGTAAATCTCTTAGTTCTGCCTGTTGAAGAGACCACTGAAATTTGTAGAGTACCAGTAGCAGTATGGGCTATATGAGGTTATAAGGTACCTATCATGACCCTACTGTTCTTGTTTCTGAATCTCTGTAATTATTAAAAGTCTTGTACTGACTGTATATCGACTGTATATCAGTACTAATTTTGACTAGTGAGACTCACGTTGACATTTGATGGCATCGCACCAAAATCTCTGATCATCATCAATAATAACTCCATTCAATCTACACCATGGGTAATAGGATTTCCACCACCAGAAAGCTTGATAAGTTGGCCAAAAACTCTACTGTGAATAGGTCTAATGTCAACCAGCTTCCCAATGATAGTTTAAAGCTCAAATACAAACAGGATTCAATTAATATGGCCCATCAATCTCAAGCATCACCACAACTGCAACTGTACCAACATCTGCCCACACAGACCCAGCTGCAACCACAAACCCAGCTGCAACCACAAACACAACAATCTTCAGGACCCGAAAGTTTCAAACCTAAAATGACAGGAGGCAGGCCACACCAACCAACAACCTTCCAATCATCAGTGCCAGGAACCCCACCAGGAAAAGATGGATTTGACCCCCAAGGCCCTCCACCTTCTTCGTACAATCAGTCAAATCAATCCAATGATGCTGACTTTATTAAAATGTTCAACCAATTAGGGAAATCCGTCACCACCGAAAACCGCCAAATAAACTTGGATTCAGATGCTGTGACTCAATTACAAAATCGTAAAAGATTAGAACAATCAGTTAAAGAAAAAGCCAAAGACCCCCACTCTACAGATACCATCATTGATTCCAAGATCTTGACAACAATATTACTAGAGCTAGGAGATACCAGATACTCCGTTGAACAAGTTTTGAAAGACTATAACATGTCAAGACAAGACTTGACGTGGTTGAACCGATTCAAAGTAGCCAATACTTATAAAGAATTTAAGAGTGATAATAAAGAGGGAGATATAAACCACGAGCCTAGAATCGAAGGAAAGACTCTTATGGATCAAGAGATCAAACGAGATGACAAGGGGAGAAACCCATTTGAACAAATAAATGTTGATGAGTCAGTTAGACAAGGAGATCAAGAACAAAGTCAGAATAGTGACAGGTTGAAAAAGAGACTATCTCTTGATGATTAAATGATCATTGGTTTTTATCCACCAGCTTGTATATACCGATCAAACCAGACCACGTATAGTCTATAACATATGTATAGTCTATAACATATGTGTAGTCTATAACCCATGTGTAGTCTATAACCCATGTATAGCCAGCCTGTAAACAGTCCCTATGTACCTTTATAGTAATAAACCTTCCTTTTTTCCTTAACATGATTCTCAGTGAATGTGAAAAATTTACCCCGGAAAAACCCTCTTTTATTTTATTTTATTTTATTTCATCTTGTTTTTTCTTTAATTTACCAATAATACCAATGAACAAATTGATCAATTACGGAATCTGTGATATTTCTGACGGGTTAGTCAAATTAGGATTTAAAGACGGAGGCTATATCCCCAATTTGACTTTACAATCCAGTATCAATTCCGTTATCATTGGATCAGTCTATACAGTTTTATACGCAGCCAAAGATGATCCCAGACCTGAAGTTAACCACAGTTATATCGATAGTTTACCAAAGGACAAGGTTTTAATGATTGGATTATCGCCAGACTTACAAATGATCAATGCTCCTTTTACCAAAGTGGCCAATGCTCTTTATGGTGGGTTAATGTCTACTAGAGCTAAGTATTTACAGGCTAAGGGGTCAGTTATCATGGGAAGAATTAGAGATGTCCAAGAACACGAAAATTTGGATTACCCTGTTTGGTCTTACGGAATTGGCTCTACTGCACCTACCCCATACTTGAAAGTGGTAGGAATTAACGTACCTCTTGAGGTGGTATTACCATCACCAAAATATGGAGATCATGGCAATATTACTAAAGTGATTCAGCCTGATGATATAGTTATGGGAGATCGAAGTGGAGTTGTGACATTTCCATTAGGGGTTGTAGATCAATTGGTTGATTATGTTCCTAAGAGAGTAGAGGCTGATAGTAATGTAGCTAGTGACATTCAAAAGGGGACTCCTGCTAAAGAAGCCCAGAAGTACTGGAGACTGAGGATTTGAGGGTGAAAGGATGGGATGTTTGCTAACGTGTTTAGATAATTTAGAGGTTTTAATTTAATTTACGCTGTGTTAGGAATTTTGTAGTGGACCTTGAAAGAAGAGGTTATAGTAGGCCCTAGAAGTTGTATCTTGAGATTTGTAAAAAGAAGCGTGGACCCCGTACTGAAGAAGCGTGGCTGGCAGGTGTAGTACGAGAATGGGCCCCCGGTTGCCCCAGACTATCAGATCGCAGCACCACCGCGAAATATTCTTTTTGCCAACGTTATCAAGTCTTTATCCTTATCCTTTATCAACCATGAATGATATCGCCAACTTAAGGATAGAGCTCATTGGTAACTCGGACTTGAAATATAAACTCTTACATGATAAGGCCTTTGGTGCCGATATCACTGAGAGAATCCAAAAAGATTGCTCTACCCCTACTAAAATCGTTGATGAATTGACTATCATGAAGTATTTGTTAAAGTTCAAGCAAGAATCTATTGGCATTTCTGGCGATGATTTGTTTCGTTTAAGACATGGATTGGTTAAAAGCTTTGAAGTCCTTGTTAAGGAATTGATCACCACTTTGAGGTATGATTCCAAGTTGATGCTTTTGGTGACGGAATTACTCAATTTATTATCGATGACAAGTAATGGTCATCAATACCACAAACATACTTCTGATAACGATGACGAAATAGTATTTAAGAATATCATGGTGCTTTTACAATTGAATGAGTATGAATTATTGATCAGTGGGTTGGATTTGGTCCCTAGTATCATCACTACCAGTAATGAATTAATGATAATTCATCAATTACTAAAACGATTAGAGGTAGAGTTAACTACCATTACAGATGCTGGTACTGATGATGGTGTTAGTGCTGGTGCCAGTGCTGGTGCTACTGGTATTACTGTAAACCTCAACCAACAACCTTCTATTAAGCTCATATATAAGCTCATATTGAATTTGAACTACATTTTGAACAAAGACATTATCGGTCCAAATCATATCACCTTGACTCCTTCAACTATCAATTCCTTAGAGGCCTTGATTAAACTAGATAATAAGTTGTTAACGTTGAACATTATCAACCTATTAAATATTTTCAGTAGCCAAAAACTTTATCTACACAAATTGATTGATTTGATCGAATTTAATCATTATTCTATTAATTCATTTAGAATCTTAAGTCAGTTAATCAATCAGGACTTTTCATTGATTAATGAGTTGATAAAGTTGAAAGTCGACGTGAAACTAATCAATTATTTGAATACGAATGTTCATAATTTTTCATTAAAAGAATTTGATCAAGCCAATATCAATGATGTATTGGAATTACTTGGTTTATTGACTAGCAATAATGAAGAATTCAGAGTTAATCTTGTCAATTATAAGTTTGACTTTAAATTACTTCTTCATAAATTAGTGAAGTATTATAAACATTACTTGAAGAAATTGGTACTTGAGCTTAAAAAGAACCCCCAATTGATATCATCATCATCATCATCTCCATCATCTCCTTCTTCATCTCAAATTAATCCATCTGGTGTTAATGACCTTGTATCAATTTTGAATAGTCAAATATTCACCAATACCCTATGTTTGATAAGATCATTATCAAGATCAATCACATTATTAAGAACTTTCTTCATTGATTGTAAGATTGTCGATAATTTGATTGATATATTGAAATATATTGAAGCACTCAAATTATCAAACCATTTTGATAATAAGTTAATTATCTTGAGTATCATGGCCAATTTAATTCTAGATTTCAGTTCTTTCAGATATAACTTGATTTATAATGATGATTTCTTCAAGAATGTATTATTGATTTATACCAATAATAAACCAAAGCAAAATACTATTGATGGTGAACAATTAAATCTCATTATTCTTCAAGTGGTTAAGAATCTAATGTATAATGAAAATGAAGATAATAAGATTAAATTGGTTAATAGTTATTTCCATTTATCAACTTTCTTGCCTTATTTGAGCTATCAAAATACTGTCAAAGAGTTGGAAGCTGAAATAGAACCTTCTCAAGTACAAGAAATCCATAACTTGAAATTGGCACAAAAATTGATTAGTTTTGATATTTTAAGAAATTTGTCATCCAATTCTAATTATTTTAATCAAAGCTTATCAATATTCATTACCGAGAACTTAAACACTAATTGGGATAGATTTTTAATTCAAAACATAACAAACCTTAGTATTTTCAACCCTAAATTCACCAAATTCACCAATAAGCATATTATCAACTTACTAATTTATAATGAATATCCAAGTTTAATCTTATCGATTAATTATATTGAAAATCATAAATTCTTGTCTAATTTTTCCATGAATTTGAACAAACTGTTGCTTAAGATATGGTTAAATTTCTTAAAGTTGAGTCCTAAAAATTACAAGCTATCAAAAGCTCATAAAGCACTGGTGACTAACAATTTAAATTCAATTAAACTTTCAATAATTTGGATTTTGATTAACTTGACTTGGCAAAATAATCAATTCAATATTAAACTTTTTGACTCAATCAGTAAATGTCAAACATCTATAGGACAGGGTCATTCACATGATAATAGTTCTCAGGATCATAATCCACATGAATTAGAAGGACAATTGAGTGAATCATCACAAGATGATGCCACCAACACTGGATCAACTATTCGGCTTAAAAATTTATCAGATCATTATAAAAGAGCTAATTATCTTAAGAAATTTGGATTCTTATCGGTGTTGCAACAATTAAGTCATCAATTGTTATCAGACTTGAATAAAGATTTTGATAACTTCATCATCAATGATTTGATTGAAAAGATTAAAACGGTAATATATCAATTCGATTTAATATTAACACCATCAGATCCTAAAACTGCTAGAGATGTTAAAGGTTCTGATGATAATAAAACCAAAAAGAAGCCTAATAGCATTACTTTGGATCCATTAGTACATGCAGAAATGCCATTGCCTCATGAGTTACAACTACAAATTCAATCAGAATTACAATCAGGACCTGGGGTGGTAGGGTCAGATTCAGCTCATACGCGATCCCAATTACAACCAGCACCTGATGTTAATCGGGGTGGTGAAGGATTCGGATATGATTCAGATGACTTTGTAGATGTTGATGCTGATACTGGGGATCATCCAGGAGAGTTCATTGATGACAGAATTGACATTGATTCCAATCAAGATGAAAGTGAAGAGGATGATTACTGGGTAAGATAAACGAATCTTTTACAGAGATGGTTTTACTTGAATAGCAGGATAATATATATGTTAGGATAATATACATTAGTATATCTGCTTGTTAGTGTATCTGATTGTTAGTGTATTTGTTAGTGTATCGGTAGTCATGTTTTTTGGTCACGTGCCAATCTCCTCCCCCCATTCATCCCAACAAGTTATCAGTTCCCAAGCATTGTTTGTCCAAGAGACTTATAAGTCTCTTAATATATAGATAACATATCACCAATCATCAACTTCGTATTTCCCTTAACCTCTTAACCCCCATTTCCTCTTAACTTCATCAGCCCCATTGCCCCATACCTCTTTAGTCTCCTCCGATCTAGTGATTGCTAAAAAGTCATCATAGTGCGCAACAAAAAAAATTTTAATGGAAAACTTTTAAAGGAGGACCCACAAAAAGCACATAAACCGCCCCCTAACCACCAAGAATAACTTGACTTTGAGGTGATATATGAAGTAACTGGCCAATTAATATGGATGATATGGGCATGAACAATACAACAGATATGATAAATGATTCTACCTTTAAAGGTAGTCCTGAAATGGCTGACAACCAACCGGGAGCTGTCGATAACGCAATGGAAGAAGATACCAACAGTAATACCAACACAAACATAGAGAATCAACAAACAATCGGACAAAATGAACGGCAATTCAATAAAGTCGCTAGTAGCGCTACCATAAGGAATGATATTACTGCCAACGCTGAAGGAGATTCGATCACTGATAATAATAATAATAATAATGATAATAATAGTAATAACAATAATGGACTGGATGGAGCTAGTTTAACTAAAAAAGTCAGTAAACATATTGATAAAGATACAACTACCAAGGGCAAATATACATTGAATGATTTCCAAATTTTACGAACTCTAGGAACTGGAAGTTTCGGAAGAGTTCATTTATCAAGGTCAATACATAATGGAAGGTTTTATGCTATGAAGACATTAAAAAAGGAACGAGTAGTTAATATGAAACAAGTAGAGCATACTAATGATGAGAGAAGAATGTTAAAGTTAGCACAACATCCATTTATAATACGGATGTGGGGGACATTTCAAGATTGTCATAATTTATTTATGATTATGGATTATATTGAAGGAGGAGAATTATTTTCATTATTAAGAAAATCTCAAAGATTTCCAATTCCAGTAGCTAAGTTTTATGCAGCAGAAGTGTTTTTAGCTATCGAATATTTACACAAATTAGATATAATCTATAGAGATTTAAAGCCAGAGAATATTTTATTGGATAAAAATGGACATATCAAATTGACTGATTTTGGATTTGCTAAAGAAGTTATTGATGTTACATATACCTTATGTGGAACACCAGATTATATAGCACCAGAAGTAGTGGCTACTAAACCATATAATAAATCAGTGGATTGGTGGTCATTTGGGATATTAATATTTGAAATGTTAACTGGGTATACGCCATTTTATGATCCAACTCCTATGAAAACTTATGAAAATATTTTAAATGGTACTATTACTTATCCTGATTATTTACCACCAGATATATTGGATTTACTCCAAAAATTAATTGTAAAAGATTTAACTTTAAGATTAGGTAATTTACAAAATGGTAGTGATGATGTTAAAAATCATCCTTGGTTTAAAGAGGTTATTTGGGAAAGACTATTATCAAGAGATATTGAGACTCCTTATGAGCCTCCTATAACTTCTGGGGTTGGTGATACTTCCCAATTTGATCGATATCCTGAGGATAAAGATTTAGATTATGGGATTTCTGGGGTATCTGATCCATATAGAGATATGTTTAATGATTTTTAGAGAGCTACCATATTGCTATATCATATCCCTATATGCATGCATCATATCCATAACATTCTTACATCACCTCCCTAACCCATATCCCTATATCACTAACATTCCTACATCACATCCATAACATTTCCTACATCACATCCTTATACGTCACCACCCTTACACATAACCTTCCTTACACATCACCAGCCTTACACGGACTTACGACATTAACTACCTTAAATTTCCTGATATCTTGTAAATTAAATAGCGAAACAATATAAAAGAATCTACCTCTTTTATACATTGTCATTTGCTTATATAAGCAATCCCTCACTCTCACACTCACTCACTCAGGCACCCACTCTCCTTCTCATTCTCCCCCTTCCCCCATTCCTGAACGCGTTTCAAAAAACTCACTTGGTAAACATACACGACCGCGCCTTTGAGTATCAAAAAAAGCCCACGGCAGGTAACCAACTATTAGTACAAGTACAAGTACACATTAGACATTGACTAAAAGTCCCCCATTAGTCTAATAAATACAAGGTTTTAAAGACAGTGGACTAGTAAGCATAGTTACTTCTGGTCTTTTATCTCCTGTTTCCATTCGCTGTCGCTGTTAGCTGCTTATTACTCAGGGGTATTTATCCTAACGATTTTGGACAACAATTAAACGAGTTTTTTTTTTTTTTTTTTTTTTTTTTTTTTTTTTTTTTTTTTT